>VWZZ01003606.1:93458-146751 GCA_013399095.1 Psophia crepitans | reverse complement strand
GCCTCACCAGGGCTGAGTAGAGGGGGACAATCACCTCCCTGCTCCTGCTGGCTATGCCATTCCTGATACAGGCCAGGATGCCGTTACTAGTTTTCATGTCTCATATCTGCCTCCATTTTTACAGTTTTCTTGGTGTCCATTTCTTCTATAGCAACAAGTTTCCAATATAATAATGAGTAATGTGGGAAAAAAAGATGTATTATGATCTGTATGAAAATATGTTTTCTAAATACAACTCGTGTCAATGTTCTACTTTCAGTGACTCTTCATGCATTAAGACTGTTACTCTTTCAGTTAGAAGTAGGAAGTCTTTATTCAAGATTTCATTCAAAATACATCCCAGCTGCTTGTCTTTTTTTTTTTTTTGAAACTAAAAAGATCTTTGTGTTCAAAGGCAAGGTAGATGGAAATGCATTTTGTGTTATTAGTACTTTCTGTACAAGAGCTGGAAAGGTGGAAGCTTTTTTTTTTCTTTTTTAACCTTTACTGGAGGTAACACTAACCATTTATCTCGCTGCCGTTGTTGTTGTTGTTTTCATTTTGTATTTGTACAGACAGTCGTATGCAATAATGTATACCTAAAACACAGGACAGTACTTGCCCAACAGGTACATCAGTCAGTGAAATCCCTTTATCTTAATCCAAAAAGGAGAGAGACCAGTCACATCTTCCAGTGGCCTGCGTGATCTGGGATTCTTAACTCTAGGTCTGCCTGTGCGTAAAGTTTTATTTCCAGCCCCATGAGTGTAGGTGGCACACAGTCCCAGCAGAATGCAACCCCTCCCCACTGTGGATAAAGCAGGGACACCTGCACAGTGCCTTATCAGTGATTAACTAGTGCAGCCAGGAATGGCATAGTGCTGTGCTGCATCTGTCCCCCTAATTTCCATGAGTGCGCAGAACACAAAGGGATGCTATTGTTAGTTAGGAGAGGAGAACAATTGGTTGTCTTGAGCCAGATGTGTACATCACAGAAGATTGTAACAATAGGTAATGTGCATCCTCAAGTGTTTTATACAGAAAATATAACCATCAAGAAGTCTTCAACTGAGCCTCTTAAAATAAACAGATAAATATTATTTCTGATCCATAAAGAGATCTCAGACTCCAGATCAGGTGTATCTTCCTTGTAGCTTACAGGCCATGCTTCTCATATGACTAAAGAATGAACTCTCCCTAATTCTTTTTTTGAAAACAGTATTTTTGAGCTCAGAACAGTTTGTTTTGCACGTAAGCATTTTATTTTTTGTGCTGCCATTTTATGGCAAGTAAAATTACGTTATGGTGTATGCTTCTTGCTTTAGCATTCTGTTCTTGCATGAGCATAACCATCCTGGCTCAGACTGATGGTCTGTTTATGTCAGCATCCTCTCTGATAATATCCGGTAATGGATTCTTAGAAGAGTGTTAAAACATTGAAAGTACAGATTTAGTCAGATAATACTAGCCCACTTTCCAGAAATCCCTGGTTTAGGAACTTGCTGAACCAAAGGTTTTATCTGCATCACTTGATTTAATAGTTCTTGATACGTTAGTGTTGCACAGGTTTGCTTTTGAACGTACTTCATATTAAACTCTTCATATTAAAAATACCCAGTGACACAGTTCTTGCTCTGTTTTGTGTCTTAGCTAATCTTTCATCCAGCACACCTTAGTTTCTTTAGTAGGCTTTGTGCAGACAGTTTGCTGAAAGGGTAACTTGTCAGTTGAAATCTCTTTTATTCGTGACAAAAGACAGTTTCATTTATAGTCTCAGTATGTTGTGTGATGGTTTTCTAGACACGGCAATCATGGTGGTTTTAATCACTGCTTTTAATTACCCTTTCAAACATATTGCTGACTGTAAGTGTTTATTCTTGTAATTTTTCTGATGTTCTTCAGAACAGTTTTTAAGGGCAGAACACATTTTATAAATTCTTACCTCTAAAGAAAAGGTTCCACTCCCCCCACCTGTTTTGCAATAAAACTCAGTTTGGACTTAGATTTTTGAATTAGATTACTCCTGCAGCTCCATTCCCATGGCTGCTCATTATTTTTCTAGAAAGTTGTTCAATTGTAGCTGTTTGTCCTCATTATATAATGTTGCAGACATCAGAACTTAGCTGCCTTAAATAAAAGGATCCCCATAAATTCCCATGGGACTTATAGATCGACTATAATTCAGCCAAGTGTCTAGAACTGTCAGTTGTGTCTAGAACATTATCTATTTTGCTCTGGTTGGAGGTAAGAGAGCTAAACTTGGACCTGTTATTTGCTCTGGAAGGTGCAGTGCACACCTCAAAAGAGTTGCTGAAAATAACTGTTCTGTAAGATTAGTCATGAGATCACTTTTAAGTCTAGGTTTCCTACTCTTTACCAACAGTTGTTAGTTTGGTCCATTAAGAATTTATTCTCATCTGTCTACACAATCAGCTTGGAGATGTGTTGATAACTAACGTAAACTCTGTAAATTATTTCTGGTTCTAAATAAGAGAGGAGAGAGATTCTGATTCCCACCTTTTTCTTAACTGCAGGGAATTTGAATGATTAAGTCTATCAAAGTTTCTCTTTGCAAATTCTGTACAGAGTTTAGCTACTGAATTTGTTTCATTAACACAAAGTAATGCATCAGAAGATAGTCTTTATGATGACAGTGCATCATAGTGCTTTAGTTTGAGTCAATAAATTTAAATTTGACTCTCAAAATGTGTAGTGGAAGTCATTTGCATGACAGATACCTCTGAGAATTCACAATACTATGTCTAATATTTCAGTGTAAGCTGCCACTTTCTGTGTGGTGGTTTCTGTTAATGCTCTCTAGTTCATAATTTGCATGCACATTATATAGTACAATACACCAAAAGTAGTCCTTAATATTTTTTGTTTCTGATACGAGAGCACTTCATGAAAGAGGAAGTAGGAAGATTCAGATTGTTTCCAGAAGGTTCTACTGGCAAACTGGAATAGAATAGTTAAGTAATTACTTGAATTATGTATAAAACATTGTTTGTTAATGGAACCCTTTTGTCTTTCGGAAGGCTGCTAAAAAAAAAAAAGGCACAAAATACTTGTTTAAGAATAGTTTGTTCTGTGTCGAATTATAAGTCATAGAATAGTTTAGGTTGGAAGGGACCTTAAAGACCATCTAGTTCCAACCATCCTGCCATGGGCAGGGACACCCTTCACTAAACCAGGTCGCCCAAAAGTAAGAAACTTTCCTTTATATTAAAGGTACTTGAAGAGGAACGATGCTATTTATTGTATTTTTCACTTCCAAAGTCTTCATCCTGCAAATAAGCACTGATTATTATCAAACCATAAGTTGCGTAATACAATTTACACATACGTGCTACCTACACTTCATTGGAAATGCCTCAGGCTACGGTATCCGTTTTAGATTCTTTTTTTGGTTTACCGCTGCTAGATAGTTTAATATCCATGCAAAGGAGTTTAGGCAAAAGTCAGCGCCTGATGACACTACTTTTAAAGAATCATTTTAAATAGTTCTGCTGTTGATGCATTCAGTCAAAATGGGAAATGCTATTGTAAATGCACATAAAGTCAATACTTTTGTGTTTCTCAAAATTCAATATTCTGAAAAATCTTTAGTCTTCTGAAGGCTTATTTTTTTCTTTGCTGTGTGTGGACTTGAAAAACTTAAATCTATCACTGCTGATCTTTGGTTTTAAAACTAAAGTAATTTATGCTGCCTGGAGAACGCTTTTTTCCAAAATGAATAATGGTTTAAGAGGTTGTGAAACCAAATACTCTTACTCTGCTATTTTGGAATGCAGCCTGTGTCTGTGGTCGCTAACAAATGGAAAAGGAACCACAAAATAAAAACATTTTTCATATAAGATAGCATAATAAATCACATGTTGCATATTTGAGAAGATGAGTCTCCTTTCTGCAGAAATAAGTGAGGTGGTTCTCAGTGCTGCCCTGAGTCATTCTGTTGGTGGCTCATCTCTGTGCTGATTTTGTCTCTTCTCAGCAAACGCATTATAGTGACCAGTACAGATAAGCTAATTTCTAGTCTGATATATCCAGTTAGATTTTATGCTTTTTTCTGGTGCTGGTATTGGACAGTTTGTTTAAATACCTTTTCCTCTTGTGACATGTAGTGTGAGATTTCTAAATAACACTCATAATCTCATGTTCTGTTTTGTGAGCCTAGTTAAAATAGTTTGCCCAAGCCATCTCTTTCATAGCCCTGCTCTGTACCTGTTCCAGGTTACACTTAATGAATATGGACAGAGTATTCCTCTGTCTCAGATGAGAGAAGGAATTCAGCTGTTTTGTGTCCAGTGTTACAAGCATGTACTTCCCTCCTGCTTGTGAAAATACTTTTTTTCCGGTAGATATTAACTACTGACGGGTTTCACTGTTCTACAATATTTGACTCCCGATAACCGATGGATTGTACTTTCGGTGTCCTGATTTTGCCTATTTTTAAATTATATTGATTCAACTATCTGGATTCCTGGGTCTGTATGCAGCTGCTGGTTTTGGTTTTAGCAATTCAGACTGACAAACTCAGCATTTATAAATAACAAGTGTTTTTCATCCATACCTCAGATGTCATCTGACTGATTAAATATGTTTACGTTGATTCTGCTAGGGGGTGATTGGAGTGGAGAAGTATAAGTCAGAGCTTGCCTTGCTATTGCCCCACTTTTCACATGATGTGGTGGTTGTGACATTTCCACAGATTAGTTTTAAATGGAAGAAAGAGACAGGTGTTACCTTTTGTTCACAGATTTGCCACCTTGTTTTGTCTGAGAAGCTCCAATCAAGTAATGTACCTTAGGACTGCGGGGGGGCGGGGTAGGGAAAAAACCTAAAACAACAAACAACTACAAAAAAACCCCAACCCAAAAAAAAACCCCACCAAAACTGGCAAAGACAGCGTGTTGACTTAATACACTGGGTTTGCTGAGAACACAGATGTACTCTTCAGTCAGATTTCTGGTCTACTTTTATTTGCTAAGACTCTAATGAAAATCAGCGTTTATTTCTGTGGTGTAAAGTAATCTGATAGAATAGCTGAATGTGGGAGGTTTTGAAGGGTTTTGGTCTACGGAAGTTAATCTTTGTAATAAGAATTTAAGATCTTTTCCAAAAGTTCATTTCATGTGCAGTGTATTTTTTCCTGTTTCTTTCAGTGACAGCATATTGGAGCTTAGTGTTATGCCAAAAGACGAGGACATCCTTCAATTGGTATGTTTGTGAAGCTTATATTCAGACAGTACATTGGTTAAAGAAAATTGTCTTGCTGTTGCTTTGAACTGTGCTACCAGCAGATAGAGTTAGGTAGCGTTTATATCTCTGTCACTCCTTAGATGTTTTCTAATTGCTTGCCATCAATTTTATATATTCTCCTGCTTGCTTGAGCAGGAATCCAAGTATGGAGGAGAATACGTTCTTCACATGACACTTAGAACATCTTGTTAAAAAAATAATCTTAGAATAGTGTTTATATTTTTATTATATTTTGGATTAGTTTCCTTATGTTAGAATTTATGAATTGCTTTATTTAACTAGTTTATCTCATTCTAAAGAAGCTGGGAGTCATTACTGAATTTGAATTTAAAAAAATAGCATATGGTGCTTAAAATTAGCTTTTGTTAGTAACTCACTAATTGACAGTGAATTTTCAGGAAAGAAGCCAGGTGATGAATGTGCTGAAGGTTATTACCAATTTTTTTAATGTAATTGCTGTAAATATTTTGTTGCACTATTGCCTGTATGTTCTTGATTTGAGCTGTGGTCCTTCATATGCAGTGAGATAATTCATCCCCCATTTAATGTAAGTCCAAGAGAGCTGTGAATGAAATACTATGTTTAAGTGCATATTTTGAAGAATTAGAAAAACACCTAATGTATTGATATGCTCTAGTTTATTTTTAATTGGAAGTAGAGGAAAGGAGAAGACAACATGCAGGGTAGACTTTGTGGTTATTAGTTGGAAAACTAAATCCAGAACACAGCACTATGCCAGCTACTAGAATGGAAATTATCGCAACTGGAACCAGGACATAAAGTTTAGTTGCAGTTTACGTATGGAATAAATCTTTGAGTGGTTGATATATAGAAAAAGGTAACAGACTGCAAAAAAAAAAAAAGTATTTATGGTGAGTTGCACGGACAGCTGCTCACAGCTGTTTGCTCCTTCTGGAATTGCTCAGTGATTAGCATCATCTCATCAGGATAATGAGGAGGAAGGAAAGACCTTACCTTTGGGCTAGAGAAGGATATTAGTGAAAAGAAAGTAAGGTCATTCTAGAGGAGATTGAGGAGTAAAGGAAAAAGGGAAAAATATCTGCCTGTGGGAGTTCTAGGAAAAAAAAAACCCTGGAGATATGTGTGGGAATAATTTCCAGGTGTCATTAAAAAAAAGTTTCTTTTGAGTTGTAAGATGTGGTAGAGTTGTGAATTTTGTGTTCCAGGCTCTGCTTTTGAAGATAGAAAGAGGATGAGGTTTAAGAGGTGGGAGTCATTTTGCAAGAAATGCTTTGCATTGATTCTCCAGCTCGTGTGACTTCCTTCTGACAGTTGTTTGTTTGCGGTTGTGTTGGATTGGTACAATATTATGGTACAACATGGAGGAGTTGATGCTCCTGTTTGCTGTGATGCTTTTATTTGGGTAAAAGTGGGCTTGTCTTGAGGACTACCAGTTCCACATAGCATCTACCAGAGGAAAGCCATGGAGAGATGTTTTCTGTAGTCTGCAAGACTGACCACTGAGTGTACTCAGGCCTATTGGAAAAGATTTCTGACAGAGGCAGTTTGTTCATGCGGTTCTGTCACGATCTGTACTTTAGTATATATGTTTTTAGGTGTCAATCTTTGATGGCAGAGTTGCAACATGTGAAGATACAGATGGCAGAAAGGAATCGTACAACAGAAATCATCAGTTGTGGCCTGTAGTTTTCTCCATTTTAGACTACTGCAGAGGAAGAAAAATCTTACCCTTTCTAAAATAGGAATTAGCAGCGTTTTGAGACGCAGTGCACCACTGTAGCTTCAGTCAGATGAAAAATATATGTAGTTCCTCTGAAGGTGGTGATTATTAATCTTCAGTCTTTAATGTTGAACTCTACTGTTCTCATGACCATGAGCCAGCAATGTGCCCTGGTGGCCAGGAAGGCCAGTGGCATCCTGGGGTGTATTAGAAGGGGTGTGGTCAGTAGGTCGAGGGAGGTGCTCCTCCCCCTCTATTCTGCCTTGGTGAGGCCACATCTGGAGTATTGCGTCCAGTTCTGGGCCCCTCAGTTCAAGAAGGACAGGGAACTGCTAGAGAGAGTCCAGCGCAGAGCCACAAAGATTATCAAGGGAGTGGAACATCTTCCTTATGAGGAAAGGCTGAGGGAGCTGGGTCTCTTTAGCTTGGAGAAGAGGAGACTGAGGGGTGACCTCATCAATGTTTATAAATACATAAAGGGTGAGTGTCAGGAAGACGGAGCCAGGCTCTTCTTGATGTCATTAAGCGATAGGACAAGGGGCAGTGGGTACAAACTGGAGCATAGGAGGTTCCATGTTAATACAAGGAAAAACTTTTTCCCTGTGAGGGTGACAGAGCACTGGAACAGGCTGCCCAGAGAGGTTGTGGAGTCTCCTTCTATGGAGACATTCAAAACTTGACTGGACACGTTCCTGTGTGATGTGCTCTAGGTGGTCCTGCCTTGGCAGGGGGGTTGGATCTTTCAAGGTCCCTTCCAACCTCTACGATTCTGTGATTTGGTGAAGAACTTTGCTCTACTCAAAGCTGAACACTTATGTTTAAACTGTTTTCAGAGTAACAGTATAGAATGTTACTCCTTTCACTCCCCATGAAAAGATAGTAAAGTTTTGTTTTCAGTTGAGAAACTGAAGACTTGTTTTGGTTTTATATTTTTATCTTTGTGATTAATGCTGTATTAGCTTTTGTGGAGATCTTCTGTCTAAATGAAATACAAACCTGAGAGCAGATTCTTATTCCTGAATGAAATACAGCTCATATAAGTAAGTGGAAACTTAACAATAATCTCTGTAGTGATTGTGTCAGTATAAGTGCAAAGTGAACAATAAATGGTAAGGTACAGTACCCTTATTAATAGGGGAAAAACGTATACTTTTGTCACTGCAGTTATGTTATTTAAGTTACGATGTTAAAGAATTTAGTTGTTTTCTTTGACATATGTCATAAATTTCACTATAAGTATCTTCAGATGGTGTCACTTACTGTGAGACGTTGATGTTAAATACTGATAGCATACCAGTAAAACCAGAAGAACTCAAAGCACTACTGGATATTGTAGTAGGAGCTTATGACAGGTTTATCTAGTGCGATGAGGATGAACTAATTTCATTCTCTTCAGGAACAGTGCTGGTTGTGGTAAGTTTTACAGTACTTGGTGGTCTGCTCTGTGTGGTGATGACTGATTGCTGGGTTGACTACATAAAGAGCACACTTGCTTATTTCTATCCTCAGCTGGCTATTTATAAATAGCATTCATCAATAGTAACAATGGAATTGTCCAAAACACAGGTCATCACCCTCTGTGGCGTGTGCATGCTCCTTACTTGGAAGGGAATTACATATGAAAATGTGCCATTACTGACGTCGGTGTCAGTCGTGTTTGTTTGCTGGTGTGATGTTAGAAATGTCACTTTGAGAATGGGGGAAAGGATGTCTAAAATGTCTCTGTCCATGACAAAAACTTGAACTCTTGACAACTATGCATCTGGGTTTGTTGGTTTTTTTTATGTTCCTCCTCAAATTTGAAGTTAGTTTACTTAAAATAATATTTTTTAAATTTTGAAACATTTGCAGATACATAACCATTTTGAGACCATGAAGAGGACAATGATTATTATATTATACTCAGTGTCTCAAATTTGATCTATCTATATACAATTTCTGTAGCATTCTCAACCTTTTTTGATGGAATTTTGATATCTTCTAGGTTTTACTACCGCTGTCTTAGTATGAATGGGAAGACACATTTAGGTCGACTACAAATAGCTCCTTTTTCTCAAGTGTATTTAATGGAATTGTTGATGTTCTGTAGCTTTTGGATAAAAAATTTAATACTAAAAAGTTGATCAAATTGTGACACTTCTCAGTTGTTTAAAAGGTTTTTGGGCTACACAAAAAATACAGAGTGTAAAGGTGCTCCCTAGGGAGAGAAAATTGAAATTGCGAAGCCCACTTACAGGTTAACCTAATTATGACTCTTCTCAATAGACTTTGTAGTGTCTAACGTGTATGTTGGAGTGTCCTTAGTACACAGGATTTTTGGACCTTTTTTTTTGATGTGTGTTCATGTTGGACTTTGCTTGTTTGCTGATCATTCATTGTAGTTGTAAAGAAAAATACAGCTTACGAATCACTGAATTTTTAAGTATTAGGCATTTGAAAATATCGCTCTTTTAAAAATTATGTCTTTAATATGATCTTTATTGGAGCTGTTAATTTGGAACATTATTTGTAATGTATATTAAAGTATATAGGGATTATTATATGTCAATATGCATAAATATTAATTTGTAAATATGTATATCTACTTGGTGTATGTGTGTATAAACACACACGCTACAGTTAAGTTACCCTGATTTTTCATCTTCCATTTTCAACAGTTTCATTTTGAATAAATTTTAAAAAAAAATTATTTCCTCAGAGGAATTGCCCCAAAAGGTAGCACATTACTTCTAGTCCTAGGTATTGTCACCATTAAGTTTTAATAGCGTACAAATCTGTTGAAACCTGCCTTAGCATTGCAGAAAGGTCTCTGTAGTTTCATTTACAGAAAGATTTTATTGAGCATTCTGTGAATAGTGGTAAATGTGGAAATAAAAGGAGGCAGCTTACTACTGTATAGTTTTGCTATGTTTTGTTCCCTTTTGCATATTTTTTGATTTACATCTTAATCTTTCCTTAAAAATTACAGACCATTGAAACTGCATATTGATAACTGAAAGTTGACCATGTGTGAACAGAAATGTTTCTCTTGTCATGGTGAGGAAACAAAAAAAAAAAAATCCTAGATGGGAATGACCAGGAAAGTGAGAGAAAGTTAACTGAAGCGTTTATTTTCTTTTTTTCCTCTTTCTAGTCAGATGATATGAAAGTTTTCAGTATATTGGGAGATCTGGGCACAAGAGTTTGCTGCTTTGTCATTTCAGATACTTACAATTTTTGTGGAATTTGGGTGCTTTCAAGGCCCTGTAGTACCCTGAAATTGCCAGTGATGCACCTGTTTTGAAAATAACAAAGAAGAAAAATAACTTACATAGGGAAATTTATTCTAGAGTTTTACACACCCCAGTGACCTCATGTCCCTGAGTACAGGTCTACCCACAGTTAATTTTAAAAATACCGTCTGTTTTCTCTTTTGTCCTGAGACCATCCAGTTGCATCAGACCGAAAGAAGCAACATGGCCATTTCATTGGCAAACTGAAATATTTCATTTGCTTTACTTTTCTGAAATAGAGGTGTTTTTGTAAGTATAGCTGTATTTAGTCCAGAGTCTTGGAGCATTTGTTTACTTTCAGATTTTGTACTGACGCAGTTACTAATGTGTGCAGAGGTTAACATTAAAGCTCTGGCAGCAAGTACAATGGAAGGAGGGGTGTGGTGTAAAGATGTAGTGACCTAGGAGAGGAGACTTAAACTGTTTTTTATCTAACATTGCATATGTTAGAAAATACTATTTGCATGAACTCTCCTCACCTTGATTTAGACTAATGTTTATAAGACAGTGTCTTACATAGCTTATATTTGGAAAATAACTTCCTTGGGCTTAAGGCATTAAATTTTATATACTAAAGTTTCACTGCCTTTGGGAAGAAAGGGTGTGTGTTTTGGTTTTGTGGTGTTGTGGTTTTTTTCTTCTCAAATAATGTTATCTGACTATAGTGTTTGCTGGGTGTCTCAGGGTAAAATGAAACCACTTGAGCTGTACTGTTAACATTCTTGCCAGAGCAAACTGTGATTGGAAAACATTTCCTTTTAAGACTGCTGAAAACTTGGTGAGTTGTGCAGTTCCTGTACTCATGCTAAGTATGAGGCTAAGTTAGAACCAAGGAAGAGAAGAATTTTGTCATAAAGAAACATAATCTTGTAGCCAGACTGGTTGGAGAAGGAAGGAAGAATGCCTCAAGCTCAGTCTTGCAAGGTGCTGGGCACATTAGCTTCTGATTCATCAAAACGCTTATCTCCAATTTTCAAGTAGTTTGGTTGAAATCAGTGTTGTTATTCATGCCGTAGTGAAGTGTAGTGAAGCATACTCATCCTCAGTGAAGCGTATGCCTACGTGCTTTTATGGATTTGGACTACAGGGTGTAGGACACGGTTGGCTCAAGTGCTTGATAGTATGGCGTTTCACCGTGATTCTTACTAAGAGGAATCCTTGTATGTCCGCTGTCATTATTCTAACATCAGGTGGCATAAAATCAAGTGGGGAAAAAATGCAAGCAAAACCCTTCAGCTGAATTTGAGAGTTAATAAAATACCTTGTAAAATGCTTTATTTGCTTAAAATTTATTTTGCTTATCATACAGCATGAAAGTATTACCTTACCAGTTAAACCCTTCATGTGCTAATGGTTATACAAATTCTCAGTAAGAAATTAATTCTTTGCCATAGGAGTTTGCAAACTTGGTGCAAACAAAACCAGATTGCAAGGTGGGAAAGAAATTGTACCCAGTAACTGGAAACATGCTGAGTTCTTACTGTAAGCACACCAGTTTTCTCTAGTAATTGTTGCAGAGCTATTATCCATCAAAGCTGTTAATGTCACTCTAAATTGTTGTATTTGTGTGGTAAGCTTTCCGTAACTGCCGTTGTTTTGAGGAGGTGGGAAAGAGCTCATAAAGCACAAGACTGATTTTTTTGATCATGTTGGAACTTCTGAATAACTGCTGAGTACCCAACTCCTGTATGAGTTTTAGTGGCTTGGTTGATGTCTGAATTGCGAGCATCGCTGAACTGGATATTTTTTAAAAAATACTTTTTTTTTTTTAAGTTGGAAGGCTTTTTTTTAATTATTTTCAAGGGTTTTTAAAGACTTAAGCCATACTGTAATGGGTTTTTTATTGAGTATATCCTCTGTTGTAATCACTTAGAGATGAAGGTGGTATTTCCACATACTATATCATTTGGGGAACTAAAGGGAAAAGAGTAATATTCAAACTGTTTTATATGTAGTTGCAAAATCTGTTAAATGTCAAAATAGTGTATGAATGCTAATGAATATATTGGCGTACTTCACGTTCTTTAGTCTCTAAGCCTTTTCTAAAAAATTAACCATCACCTTCTGGTTAAAGCAATTAAAATATTTTATAGTAAAAAGGCTGATAATGCATTATTCAGTGTGACATCATCCAGATCAGATCTGTGCGTTTCTTTGTAAGTTGTAATATTTTTCTGTGGGCTCTTAATCAGAATTACAAAACACAGATACTTAGTATTAGTTGTGGAAATGTCATAGCCCTCATTTTTAAACTTCTGCTTTCTTGGAGGAAAGTTCAGCTTTCTTTCCGTCATTTCTTGGGAAGCGAGACTGAAAGGAGAACCACAGTTTAGAATAGAATAGAATCATTAAGGTTGGAAGAGACCTCAATGATCATCCAGTCCAACCGTCCCCCCACCACCTATTAACCACTAAACCGTGTCCTTCAGTACCGCGTCTAACCTTTCCTTAAACACCCGCAGGGACGGTGACTCCACCACCTCCCTGGGCAACCCGTTCCAATGCACGACCACCCTTTCTGAGAAGAAATTTCTCCTAATCTCCAACCTGAACCTCCCGTGGCGCAACTTGCAGCCGTTCCCCCTAGTCCTGTCACTAAACACCTGGTGGTGTTTCCACCACCAAAACCTTTTTTCCAGTAACTCTATCTTACATAGAACTGGCTGGCTGACTGGATATACCTGCAGTCATGGGAACATACTCTTTGTTGGGGGAAGGGGGAAGAAAGCCTAGCTGATCGCATATTGGACCCTAAGAGAATGTGGTCTTCTGAAGAAGATGTTTTAATATCCGTGATAGATTTTGTCAAGAGCTGAGAACGGATATTTCTACTCATTTGCAGTCTTCAGCTGTGACCAATCACACCAGTTTTGGAATTTAGCCTTTCTGCTGTCAAAGTCAATGAAGCATTGTTTGTCATGGGCATGTTTTACAAAAACATAAATGCAGTACATTTTATATTGGTGTAATGTGTGTGTATCCCAGGTTTTGAACTATTTCATTGGCTGTATAAATTAATAATTGTTTTCTGATTGGGGTAGGGGGTGATTGTCTTTGTCTTGCATGCCAGGAGTCTCTTGCTCTGTTTTTTGGGTCTTCAGCATCTTCCCCAACCCACCTCCCCTTTTTTTTTTTTTTTTTAAACCCTTACAGCCTATCAAGATCTTAAATAGCCACTTATTTAAAGATTTTGAAATATTTATCTTTCTATGTTCCTTCCTTCCATTAAATGTGCCAGTGGAAACCTGGCTTGATTTTTTTTTTTTTTTGCTCTCAGTGGAGGGGAGGGAAAAAAAAATACAAATCACATGAGTAGCGTGTTTCTGCAGCATCATTCCTCTAATTTCAGATGTACAGCATGAAAGCAGCTGCAGTCAGCTGACAGCTTGTGGTCATGTTCAGATATATGTGGGGAAGGGGCGTGCAGTTTTAAATGCATAATAAAGCTGTTGTTTCGTCACCAGGAGGCAGGGATGGTAGCAGCCCAGGGGAAATGAGAGACAGTAATGTTGCTGTAGTGGAAGGGAAGTCGTGTTGCATAGAGCCAGAGCTCTCTGCAGGCAGCTGTAGGGATGTACCAAGGCAAAATGGCACAAATGTATTTTGCTTTCTGTAAGGGTAGAGGATAAATGCAAGGAGCAGATAAAAGCTGGAGATGGATGTGCTCGCAAGGAGGGTGAAGTTATTTGTTTTATGCTCTACTGCCCTTTACCTCTGTTGGTACCTTCCAGTGAAATCAGTGTAGTTGTATTTTTAGCTTGCTGTATCCAACATCAATATGACAACATAATTCTGTCTTTACATCTGTAAGCAGCTTTTACTATGTTTTCCTGTTTTCTGCCAGCTGCAGTTTACAAAGGATGTCACAGCACTGGTAAGAAATGTACAGTAGCCATTTCTCTGATGGTTTTGTAAGGCATGTTTTTCTTAAGTGATTTGTGAGAAGCAAGAATTTGAAACAGCAAGTTTGTTGGAAATGAGCTAGATAGTCTGAGCTGAATTTTCTTCATAACGCTAATATCTTACTTTGTGGTTTGTGCCTGTGTTATTTGATCGGTTTTCTCTCAGTGTGCTTTAATATTTTGCATTTCACTAATGCTCGGTGTAACGTTTATTGCAGCAGTATTGTAAATGCCTCGCCCTCCTCTGTACTTTTGCTCTGTATTAATTTTATGGCTGCACTTGGGCTTTTATAACCTGTCTAGTGTTAAGACAGGGCATATTGATATTTTGGAATTCAGCATGTTATGATTTGGACAGGGAATGCTGTGATATGATACCGCGCCTAAGCGTGTAAAAGCCCTAAGAAATCATTTTAATCTTCTGTTGCATTGGCACGCTCTGTGTTGGCTCTTTATTTCATTGTTTTACCTGAGCAAAGTCATGCTAAAGTTTTTCAATAAGAGGATATTGTTTAAGTATGCTGT
This sequence comes from Psophia crepitans, assembly GCA_013399095.1. Classification (NCBI taxonomy): domain Eukaryota; kingdom Metazoa; phylum Chordata; class Aves; order Gruiformes; family Psophiidae; genus Psophia; species Psophia crepitans. The sequence continues at coordinate 132,109 of VWZZ01003606.1, read as the reverse complement.
ATGCTTCTCTTCGATTTATTATTTTGAATGTTCTGTTAATTCCACAACGATAAATACTGCTTTTCTAAAAGGCTGCAGAAACATACTGAGTGTAATGTAACCTTTTTTTTTTTTTCCTCAGGAGTCAGGGTCTTAAACATAAAGGAGAAAATAAATGCACTAAGGAAATTAATTTGAGATTTTTGTTTGTATTTAATGTGTGTGGCCAGTAGTGGATATGTTTGAATTTTCATGCTGTTTGTATCTGGAAGTTTAAAATGTTACATGTTATGAATATAAGATTTGTGTGCCGTGTATTTGCTGTCTCCTGTAAAACGTAAAATGACTTATAGGGTGTTGGCTCACAACAAAGATGTTACTGCTTCAATTTATTAATTTTATGTTTAGGAACAGTAGCTTTTATGTAGAAGACATCTTAGAGGATTGTGTATATGTATAATTGTGTGCACTTTTCATATGCACTACATTAAGTGAACAGAGTTCTTTTACACATTAAGTGAATAGAGAATTTTCTAGTTCTAGTTGAATGTATTATGCAGCATTTTAACCTGTTGATTGCTGTGAAATTGTGGTTTACAGCAAGGTGAAGCTTAAGTGGGAAGGATGTGTAAAGCATCATGATAGAAATCAAAATTAAGCAGAGAGAAAAATATTGTGGTTTGTGTTCATGGATTTTGGGAAACCTGCCTCTGCCTTACCTGCAGTATGTCCTACAGTTGGTCATCAGTTCAATTTTTTAATTATTGAGAGAGGGCATGTGTGTCATGATTTTGCTTGATCTGTTTCTGCTTGCTAAGGGGATGGAATGCCATTTTTATCTTTTGAACTAACATTTCAATTTAAAATTACAGGTAGTGTGATTCCTGTAGTTGTGTTCTTTTTCTTGAAACTTGATTGTGCAAATACTAGGTGATGAACTTTTCCATCTCCCTCACTTCTGAATACTCACTTGTCTTCTCTCCACAGGCGTATTCCCAAGATGCCTACCTGAAAGGCAATGAAGCCTACAGTGGTAATGCCCACAACATACCTGAACCACCGCCAATATGTTACCCACGCCTGACATCCACAGCTTCTGTTATGGCACAAGCTGGTGACAAGCTATCTTCTGACTTCTCGCTGGGGAAACAGCAAGTCAGTAGACCAGTACGGGCATTGACACAGCCAGAGAGGGCCTACAGAATGGAAATACAAGTGCCTCCATCACCAACAGACATTGCAAAATCAAATACAGCTGTGTGTGTTTGCAATGAAACTGTAAGGACTGTTATTGTGCCTTCTGAGAAGGCTGTAGATTTGCCATCTTGTAGAAATAATCATGCTGGTCCATCACACAGGACAGAGGAAGTAAGATATGGCTTAAAAGATCAAACCAGTCTAAAAGCACGGACCACCTCCCCGTCTTCTTCAGTGTCCACTGCCATTGTACTTCCCCAGACTCCATTAACAAGGCCAGTTGATCCAACTGGAACACTAAGTAAAGCTTCGAATTATGTAGTATGTCCAGAAGGAATCCCAAGCACTAGACCTCCTGCTCAAGCCACAGACTCGCCCTCAGTCTCTACTAATCACTACAGTTCTCCAACGTCCCACCAGCATATAGACTGGAAGACCTACAAAACTTACAAAGAGTACATTGATAATAGGCGCATGCACATGTATGGCTCCCGAACAATACAGGAAAGGTTAGATAGTTTAAGAGCAGCTTCTCAGAATACAACTGATTATAATCAGGTGGTGCCAAATCGCACTGCTTCACAGGTACGGCGCAGGAGCACCTCTCACGACAGAGTTCCGCAGTCTGTTCAGATCCGGCAGAGAAGTGTATCCCAGGAGAGACTTGAAGATCCCGTGTTGATGAAAGAGTGGCCACGAAGTGCTTCGCAAGATACTCTAACTTCCCCTTCAGTTAATGCTAGGAATCACAGGGCTCGGTCATGGGATTATCTCAGCAAACAGGGTGAAGTGCTAGAAAATTTTCATTCGGAGAATCAGATTGCAGATACCAATGGAGATAGGAGAAAGACTTACAAGTGGACAGGGTTTACTGAACAAGATGATCGGCGAGGTATTTATGAGAGATCTAGACAGCACGCATTTCATATGTCCCTCCGAGGTCAAAATTTTTCCATGGCTCCAAGTGCTTATATTTCGGACAACAGGAGAACAGGTAGTAGAGCTTCTCTGCCTGGTTCTCATTTTCAGAAAGTTCCACCAGATATAAAACTTTTGCAGTCTTCTCGAGATTTGCAAACTGCTGGAGGAGTTTCAAAACCTACAGCTGTTTCACAGGAGAGATTGTCTCTCACACCAGCCAGAAGTTCTAAAAGTAGCTCTTTGAAGAACTCTGCTCCCTATGCAGCAAAACCATTGTTTCCACTTAACCAGAGCCTGGATGCTATTGCCAGCAAAGACCAAAGAACAGTAAATCACTTGCATCAGAATGGTCTGTTAAACCAACAGTCAAGGATCCGAGCAGAAGGTGCCTCAGATCACAAAATAGAAACTGGCAAAACTATCCAGTCCTCCTCTCTGTCTCCAGCTTCCGCCAAACTTGTTCAGCCAACAAGTGAGAGTTCAACTACCTCTGACAACGTAGATGGTTCCATCAGACAAAAGATTCATGGTTTCGAAAGGGAAGATGTCCATGAGCCTGAAATTGTGCAAATAGATGTTCAGGAAAATGACAAAGACACAGTGGTCATGCGGGACAAAACACCTTCTGGCCACCAGACTCCACAACCTTTGAGGCATCAGTCCTACATTCTTGCTGTAAATGACCAAGAGACAGCCTCAGATACTACCTGTTGGTTACCTAACGATGCTCGGAGAGAAGTCCATATAAAAAGAATAGAAGAAAGGAAAGCATCAGGTTCCAGTCCACCTGGTGACTCCTTGGCTTCTATTCCGTTTATTGGTGAGTTAAGCTATTCCAGTGTACATCAAATCCTTTTCTCTGCTAAGGATGGTGGCAAGCACCATGCCAGGTGGCTAGCTGCGGTTCCTGTAAACCCTAAGGTTGAGGGGCATGGGGGCTTATTTCTCATTTAGAGAAATGTTAGGTTGGTAAAACAAAAAATATTCTTCAGTGGAGGAGAAAAATGTTCTGTTTTGTTTGGAGTCCTGGAGGATCAGTGTGTTTTTAAAAAAAAAAGTCTACAGTGATTTAATATTTTTCTAGAATTTTCCTTAACCCCCTGGAAAAGTCTATATTATGTAACTGCATCTGGTTATCACTCCACATAATGCTCTGATGTTGCATATGTGGACAAATAGAATTTGCAGCACTTTTCAAAATATTTTTATTTATCTAGTATAAACTATATCTGGGATTCAGTGAAGAGAGAGTTTGGATGGAAATCCATATAAACGTGATTTGTGGAAAAAGTTTGTCAGCTGAGTAGGTAAAGTGAAAGCTTTGAGACAGGTATGTGATAGAGGAAAGCTGTTTCAGTGAAGGGATAGCAATAAAATGAAGTGAACTTGCAGGTAAAGATGCTCATGTGGATATGAATTAAAGGGTTTGTGGAAGCAGGATGTCAGCACAAAGATTCATCTGTGGGCTGTGACACAAACAGGTTTGAAATTACAGAGAGCTTATAGGAAGGAGGCTGAGCACTTCTGAGATAATTTGGAAGACAATGAGAACTTGGATTATAACTCGTAGGGAAAAAAAAATATTAAAATCCAGTTATGGATACGTGGGGAATTGGAGTCACCTGCTGAAGAGAGAGTTTCAGTGGCAGAGCATCTCTGTTATACTCAAGTAGCCAGTGCCTGTGTTGTCACTCTGTTGTTGAGTTGGGTTTCTTTTTGTTGTGGCTGGTTTAATCCTTTGCAGTCTAGGTGTCTACGGCCCATTTTCCACATGATCTGATTTGTACCTGACTGTGTGTTCTTGAATTTAGTATAAGTAGTACTCAAAAAATACTAAAATTTGATCCCCAAACTCACGTATGTGAAAAACAACTCTTCTTAATGCTTGTCCGGTTTTTTGCAGATGAGGTTAAGGGAGGTATAGATACATTCTCTCAGCACAGTTGTCTNTTTAAAGTTAATAACCAAAAATAGTGAAGAAGCTTTGTGTCCATTGAAGAATGGAAATCATAGAAAAGATATAATAATCCTGTTCTTTTGACAGAATAATTTTGTTAAGATGTAAAAAAAAAAAACCAAAAGCTTCCTTAGCTAGTGGATGAGTTTTGTATTGGGTTTGCCTTTTTCAATGGGAGTTGCATAAATATCTTTTTTATATTATATTTACTGGATGTATCAGTAGCCGGTGTAATTTTGGATTCTCTTTTAGACCCTGTTGATCTTTCTTTAAGGATTGGTACAAGTTTGTAAGGCATGTAACCAGTCTTTGTGCGGGGTTTTTTAATACTGTTGACTAAAATCAATGTTGGGCACTTGATTTAAATTACATGTGGCATTTGTTTTCACTTGAGTGCTTGCTGGGGGTTTTCTAAACCCGTACAACTTAAAAGTCATGTAAAATTTGGATCGAGATTGTCAAAATCAAGCCCAACCTTTTCTACACAATCTCCTATCTTGATTTTTGACAAAGATTTATCAAGAACTCTTACTCATGTGGCTTGCTTCCAGATTTTAGAGAAATGTGATGATAAAAGTTCAAAGAAGCCTTCAACATGGCAATTGTACTGTGTTCTGGTAGAAGCTGAGCAGTTCAGAAGAAACTAAGTTGTAACTCTCTACTGCAGCCTCTTGGCACACCACCACGTGGGATTGTGTGAGTTCTTAGCTTCTTGGGCTAGAAACCTCCTGAATACTTCAGAAACATAAAAAAGTGGTGCCGCTAGAGTGTGGGCATGATCTGAGCCAACACAGTGCTTGTGGCTTTCTTCCTGGCAAGAAATTCTTGTGCCATTACAGGTGCTGTAGAAAATTTCCACCACAGCTCCAGCACACTGAAGATGAAATAACCATCTCTGAATAGGAAAAGCATCAAACACCATTAAGAGTGGGCATCTTCTGAAGTTAGAATTAATATGCGTGATTCTAACTTTGCTTGTTCCACTATCATTATGCGTAATTACAGCTTCTCTTGTTAAAAGCCTTACTTAATCAGGCGGCTAAAACAGTAGATCTACTTTGAAACTCAGTTAAAGGCTATTTAACTCTTCTGAAGGAAAATCCCCTGGATTCTTCTGGTTTGTGGTTTTTTTTTTTAAATTTTTCTGGGTTTTTTCCACCTGTTGTCTGATGATTGGTAAGGGTGTTACTTTGAATAAACATGTACCTTGGTGTTGGCAACATCTCCGCTTTCCTTATGTTTACATCAACGTAATTAATTTTTGCAGTATTGGGTTTTATTAGATATGGTTCATTTCATAAATGCATCTACTGAAGCTATTTGTACAGTAGATCTTTGGAGTAGTGTAAAAATGTAAACTGGGGAGGAATAACTATCTTCCAAGGTTACTTATTATTGCCATTTTAAATACTTCATGGTATGTTTATTTTTGTTATCACTTTCTGCTCATTAAAAATAGTAGATACAGCCAGATCATATTTTGGTAGAAATTCAGCCAGGAACAGTTGGCCTCTGCAGCAATATTTTGTGACTAATGTGCTCTTGAGAACAGCACAGCATCAGGATGATTTTAAGAGTATCTCTTTGAGAGTAGCACCGGTGCCTTGCACCACAAACAGAAATCCAAGCAGAGTTTCCATCGTGCTTGCTAACAGCAGATTCTTGCAGAGATGATGGTGAGTTGCTGCATTTTGATACTAGCCCTTTCACAAAATGCTCTTCTGAATCAGTGAGGTTAAATTTTGGTTTGTGTTTGCTAGTAGAAATGAGACATCTGCTCACAGCAAAGCTTGGTAGGTAGATGTAATGTCTTTTACAATAAGAACTGATTTATTTGAAATAATTAGGCAAGATACTGTGTGCTCAAGCTCTTCTCAGGTAAGCAGATGTTCTTGGGGGATGAGGAAGCTGTCGGTTTTACAGAAAAACATATCCTGGTGCTGCAGGCTTCAGTACTTTCCTGCTACTAAATGCAGGGTATTGTGGTTAGCTTGAAAAGCTGCTGTTTCTATTTCAGGTCCAAAGAAAGGCTCTGTTCTTGAAATGCTGGCTGTTGTTTCCAACTCTGCCAGTTAGTCTAATGAAAGGTTATTCCTTTTACCCAGAAGCCATCTCACCTGTTCTTTATACAAGTGAAAATACCATTATGTCTATCAGTGACTATATTAGCAATTGCGGTGTTCAATGTATGTTTTTTCAGACTCGTAATTTGGACATAATTTCTCTGTTAGAGAACAGCAGATGATAAATTTCTGACCTACTTGGTAATTTGGGATGTGTTAACCTGTACTTGGATGGAGATTAGAATGTTACTTAATATTTTATAACTGCCAAGGGGAGAAGATTGATTCAAAATACATAACTATATATATATAGTTATTTCAGTAAACTACTTAGACATAGATGTCTAGGGTGCGTGTCTGAGATTTGTGGCTAGCATGAAACTAGTTTTTTCCTTCTTACACCATTTCTTGTAGAGTAGAAAGCAATTTTAAAAAGGATAATCCAACTCCCAGATTGAATTGAATGAACTACCATGTGAGTGAAATGGAGAAACTGGTTCAGTACTTCATCTGACTGTAGGATGTCTGGCTGCCAGGGCAGTACAGTGCTTTGGCCATTACTCCTGGGTGAATGTTCTTTCCAACTTAGCAGTGGGTTGTCACATGAAAATTAATTTTAAGTGGATGGGGTTTAAATTACTTAGCCTAAATAAACACCATCTTGAAGTTTAATTTTTTTTTTTCCAAATCCAACGTTTATAGTCATCCTATGACAGAGCGTTCCTTTTAGGCATGCAGTAACATCAGGAAAGTATGAAGACTTTTCCTCAGAGGTATGATCCCATTTTTGAAAATATCTAGTACGTCCTTACCCTAGAAAAATTTTAGGTCAGTTCATTCCACTTCTAATTTGTGAGTAACTGAGAGAAAATTAGCCAGATAAAAATATTTGACCAGACTTTCATAACATCCAAAGTGTTGTAAAACTCCAATGAGTGTCCTCTCTCTGGCTGAAATTGATACCTAAGGAAAGGCATAAGAACAGGACAAGGGTATATGATACTTAATGTTGGTACTTTCTCTTCTCCAACCAACTTCAATTTACAGCATTCCTGAGCCAAATGTGACTTTAAGTGCTTCATAAATTTCTCCATTCTCTTTTCTACTACAGTAAAATTTTCCTATCCAATATCCTGTATTGATTTAAATAGAGATTTGCCAGGAGTTTGTCAGCTTTAACTACATGGTATTTATTCCCCCTTTTTAATGTGGGTGGTGTTTTAAAACCTGTTTCCTGATGATTGAATTTCTGATACAAAGGTTGTAATAGTGACCAGCAGACTGCAGACCTTACTCACCCTTTTTATGCCACTCATATTTTTACCTCTCTACTGCTTCTACCCTTTGTGCAGGCAAACAACTGTAGTGATTTCTGTGCTAGTAATCAGGTGGAGTCTGCTTTTCACCTTGCTTTATGAAGCTGATCATCATGCTAGCTTTCAGAAAGAAAAAGATTCTTTTTTCAATTGTATTCCAATATCTGGTTTTCTACAAACTTCTATCATAATAAAAGTACTTGGTGGTGAAGAGATTGTGTGAATTCTGCTCAACCTTCCTTTTAATTCTTTTTTTTTGTTAGTAAATCCTTTTTTTTCTTTTCAAGTAAATTAAGGAATTAGGAGGTGAAACATTCAAAGCCACCCAGCCTTAGTTAGACTTTTCAGCTATCTCTGTTGTACATGGGATGGCATTTTTCTGCTGTAATGCTGGACATAGAGGTGTGTGGGGTTTATCTTTCTCAGTACCTACCTTTAAGTGATAAGCCATGCATGTGACTCCAAGGACTTTTTTGAAGGTGTAATGAGTTTACTGCCTCTTTTAGTGAAATACATGACATACCTTTTCATTCCTCTATGTATTTATGCCCCTCTTTGCAGGCTGCTGAGGCTCTGGTACAGGAGATGGCAATGTAGATATATGCATACTGAATACAGTTATATTCTTGAAACTGGAAAATAAATTGATACACTTGTGCGACACACTATGAAAAGGGTTATGATGGTAGGAACAGGGAAAGGTTAGGAGGAACAACTAGAAGTATTCTCATATGGAGTAAAGAAATAATTCAAAGAACATACTTGTTCTGTTTTCTCCTTGTGAGAAGAGATAAGCATCAGGCAGAGAAAAATTCAAGACCTCAGACTTCAGCAGAGATTGTGACTTGTCAACCCAAAATATGTGGATACCTGATGGGCAAATGGTGGCTGAAATATGGACAGTTGATAGGGCATATTTTAAGGAGACTTTAATTTTAGCAAAAACCATTAGCAGTCAAGCTGAATATGAAAATCTTCAGCCGTTGGTTGGAAAATTTTTTTCTACATTACTGCCTAGCTGTTCCAAACTATGAAAATATAAACGTAACTGCAATGAAAATTAGAGCTGACAGATGTTCATTTTTGAGGGGCTATTGCTTCCATTATTTTAGTGATAGCATTGGCACAGCTTTTAACATGTCATCAGTGTTTCTAAGATAAGCATCAGTCGTGGTTTTTCGGTTTGGGTTTTTTTTGTTTTTTTTTTTTTTCTCCAGGGTTTTACAGTGTGGCCTGCCAAGTCACTATTGCTTCAGGCTGAAAATTTCAGTGTTTCTTATCCAAAGAACAATTTTAAAATCACTGTGGTATTCTGAAGTATAGCAGCCAAAACAATATTACAAATTAGTGTTTTAAATACTGTTTAATGCTTCTGTAACTCAAAAATCCTTTTTTTTTTAATTAAAACTTAAAAATTTAAGTCAATAATTCATAACATTTAGAAGAATTCTGAGTAGAAGCATCAGTTTTGTTTGGGTAATATTTTTGAAGCCTAAATTATCCTTAGTTATTCGTTATAACTTAACATAATAATTCCAGGTAATAAAGTAATGCTATCAGGGTTCTTGGCCAAAAAAGTGTATTGAGAATTGTACTTTTTAATGTGATGGATAATACTGTGAACAGGAGCCTTTAGAATTGCTTTGTGTCACTTTGGATAGAAAGATAGTTCTACATCTGTTTAACACTGAAATAAGCAACAGACTGTCATTGATAAGGTTTTCAGAATAGTCTCACATGAAGAATAACCTTGGGAAGTCTTTTTCTGTTTGTGTGAATCTTGGAATAATAAAACATGTTATTTACATGATTGTGTTAGCAGTGAACTGGATTTGATGATTCAGGAGGCATGTTCCAGTCCTGTGTTTCTGTGGCTTACAGAAATCAATGTGCCCGGCATGCAGACGTGTTTCCACTATATTCTTTTGGCCACGTGAGGATAATTACGTAAAGTAGATTATATGAAGAAGTTCTTTGTAAAGACAATCAGTGCTGTTAGTGTTGGAACTACTTCAAAATTAACAAACAAAAAAACCTTTTTAAAGGTTCTTTTTTGAAAAATGAGGTAGCGAGTCATGATGAATCCAGGCAATAGTGTATCTTCTTTCCAAATCATATGTGTTAGGCTTGGAAGTCTTTAATTATTGGAGCTTTTACCCTTGCAGGTTGAAGTATAAGATACAGCAACTTGTACTTCAAGATCTGTAACAAAAAGTTAATTAGTCCTTTGTGCTATCTTGTGTGATAGCAGGGTTAGTTCCATATAGTTTATTTTTGATTGAACAATTCATTTTTGTTTTATTGGTTAGTTCTGGCCTTCTCACTACACAGGTGAAATTGTATACATGGTCTTTTTATTTGATTATCTTCCTGACAGGCTTTTAAGAAAAATGGTCTGTATTAGTATGTCTGTGTTTACCTTAAATTCAGCTTCTTTTGAGGTTTCTTGGAGATGAGGAGTCTCTGAGATAGACCTTCATTTTAACTTACTTACCTGCATGTGGATGAAGATCCTCTCCTACCTCCAGTATCCTGTCTGCCCTGTCTTCTTTCTTGCTATATTCTTTTCACTGAGGCTTCTTCCTTGCGGGCTCCATCTCATGCTCTTCTCTTGCTGCTACACTTTGCCTGTGCCTCAGCATCCTCTGCTTGACCCCTCATGTCTTGGCCACGATCGAGGCAAAGGAAGGGAGATTTGGTACCGATGTGGCTGTACCACAAGGGAAGTGCTGTCTATAGCAAGCTGGAGCAAACCTAACCTGAGGGGCTCAGAGGAGATATTAGGCGTAGGACAAGATTTTAAAGCTTTCATGTACTGTATTTAAGAAGAATACTTTGGAGCAAGGTAGTGTTGTGCGTTGTGACGGTGCCGAGCCTGTTGTTGGATTGTGTGCTGTGGTAGGGCTTGCCTCTAAAGCCAGTCTTGCTTCAGGGTCTTCTCATGTCACCAGCATGTCTACTTCTCTGTAGCCTTCTGCAGAAGGCTGAGGTTTTTACAAAGAGCAATCACTGAATTCCACAGGATCTATGAGTAACCAAAATTGCATTAAGTACTACAGGGATCATCTTTAAACACATACCTAATGCAAGTATTGGATATGGTTTTCAGAAAGCCAGTAATCTTGAAGTACTGTTATGCTCTTCAATGTGTACAATTTGGGAAATGGTATGTTGAGTGATTTTTGTATCTGGGGGTGCACGCTGTCCCAATGTTCTTTGTGTGAAAATCAATTTAAAGCTGTTCTAAGTGTGTGTTACTGCACAGCTGTTACATTTTTTATTTGAATCTTTAAATCAGACAAATAGTCTTTGATAAAATACATACTTGTTGAATTAAGGTTTGTAGCCACATACGTTATCTGTTTAAATTGGAATGTCTAATTAGCATTTTAAACAGTAATGTGGCCTGCAGTACGCTTACTAAATAATACAATTCCTTCTTACAGTCTTTTGAGGTGTTGAGGTACTGCTTGCAAGACTGTTGAAGGGGAATAAAGATGAGAGGTGACTTCAGCCTTGGGAAGCGAGTTTTTTCTGGTCACTTTCTGTTACCAGCGAAGAAAGATTCGGCAGCCTGAATCCCTAGGGGCTGGTGGGATAAATCACCTTTCTATGTTAATGGTAGCCCAAGCATCCCTGATGGTTAGCCTGTCTGGACTAAAGTTAGGCTGTGAATTTGCTCCCCATGTTTATATGTTATGGTTCCGTTAACTAAACCATTTCCTTATAAAAACAAAAACAACACACATCTCCACCCTCCTCCCCCCAAAAATAAACCCAAACAACAAAAACCAAACAAAACACACAATCATAACCACCTTGGGTAAAGAGTATTCAAGAGGAGTTAGGACTTAGCCTAGAGGGATGGTCTGATAGAAATCTCTTGAAATTTAAGGATTAATGCTAAGTCCTGCTCCTGGAATAATATACTAATACCAGCACCTAGATGGTGATGAAGACTAACACCGTACTAGTCTGCATCAATAAGAGCACAGCTAAGATACGGAGGGAAGAGATCATTTCCCTCTGGCATTTGTTGGACAAAAGCCCTGAGCAATGTGGTCTGAATTCAGCACTGACCCTGCTCAAAGGAGGAGGTTGGGCTAGGGGACCTTCCAAGGTTCACTACCACCTGAAATGAATCACAGAATTCTTCAATTATGTGTAAAGTTCTCAAAATGTGTCCCCTTTTGTGTTCAGGTTGTTACTTTCAAACCTTTGTGTGTAATCCTGAGGGACTGTTCCAGGAGGCTCAGGTATAAGCAAAACCATGAAATATTACATTAATCATGATAAAATTGAATTGTAGCAGCATAGTAGGGTATGATACAGATCTGTGATTTCGTGTGTGTGTGTGTGTGTGTGTTCATTCCTTTGAATCTTTGGAAAATTGGTTAATACTGTTCCTTAGTTCCTCATCCACAGAGTGGAGATAGTCCATCTTCTTTGTCATACTTTCTCACCTATTTAATCCTCAGTTTTGAAATCTCTAGTTCTGCCTCTGAGCCCATTCAGTGTAAACGTGTGTCTTTGCAGAGTCAGAAAGTTATTTTTCCAGATCACTTATGCTGCATAGCAAACTCGTAGGTCCCTGATCTCCAACTGCACTGCAGTATAAATGTACTTTGGTACGTGAATTTCTCTCTGCTTTAGCTAGCAAATCAGTTAATGCAAGTTAACTGCAGTTGGAGCTGTGTTACCTGTTCATTGCAAGTTTTCTGTGTCTTACCCCCATAAATGTTTCTGCATGGAAAGGCTTTGCCTGAAAATCACTAGTTGCAGCCATTGACCGGTTGCATGCTCAGGTTCCAACAGAGGTGACAAGTGGCATCTTCCTCTTTGCCCGAGATGCTCTGTCAACATGCTGGTGATTGTCCCCCTGTACTCAGCCCTGGTGAGGCCGCACCTCGAGTACTGTGTCCAGTTTTGGGCCCCTCACCACAAGAAAGATATCGAAGTCCTGGAGCGTGTCCAGAGAAGGGCAACGAAACTGGTGAAGGGGCTGGAGCACAGGTCTTATGAGGAGCGGCTGAGGGAACTGGGGTTGTTTAGTCTGGAGAAGAGGAGGCTCAGGGCAGACCTTATTGCCCTCTACAACTACCTGAAAGGAAGTTGTGGCGAGCTGGGGGTCGGCCTCTTCTCGCAGATAACTAGTGACAGGACAAGGGGAAATGGCTGCAAGTTGCGCCAGGGAAAGTTCAGGTTGGAGATGAGGAGAAAATTCTTCTCTGAAAGGGTGGTCGGGCATTGGAACGGGTTGCCCAGGGAGGTGGTGGAGTCACCATCCCTGGGGGTGTTTAAGGAAAGGTTAGATATGGTACTTAGGGACGTGGTTTAGTGGGTAATAGGTGGTGGGGGGATGGTTGGACTAGATGATCCTTGAGGTCTCTTCCAACCTTAATGATTCTATTCTATTCTATTTTCCGATGGTCAGTCTCTTGGGTTGGTGCATAGACAGTGCAGAACAAATTGTATTTGTATCTTTTTCTCAAATAAAAAGTAAAACTTTAAGTAGTCCTGGAGTCTTCGACCTTTTTGTTGCAAATATTTGAAGGAACAGCAGTAATCTGTGACATGGCAAATTGGAAGAGAGTTATTTTGTGCGGCTTTTCCTCTGGCTTGTTTGTTCTGTATGCTTCACCGTGTTTTGGATGCAGTTGTTTTCATCAGCAGGTGAGCTGAACACACCCTTTTGCGTGCTGTGCGGGGAGTTTTGGGGTGCAAATACACTGATTGATCAAGGAAGCTAAAAAGGGAGCCAAATACTGCAAGCACTGAAAAGTCAAAATACAAGGGATATAAATAGCTGTTTGGGTCATTTATTTATTGGACAGGGTTGGTGGAGTTTGCCAGTGCATTAAATTAGTGGGCAGTAACTCATACGGCGTATGTCGTGCTTTGCTCTATAATCACTTTACATTATGTAAAAGCTTGCCATTAGCTGACCTTCAACCCCTTCAGAGATTGAAGAGAGTTCTTTCCCTCCTGTGCCAACATCATTTGCAGTTACTTTAAAGCTTGCCTATTCCTAAAACCACTTTAATTTTGATTCGTCTGAGGATTAGGTCCACTGTGAAATAACAATTTGAATAATTATTGTTGCTTTCAAGGACTTAGAAACTGGTCTTCCTCGGCTGGATTCTTGGATTTAAGCGTTGTGGGAAATTGTGTAGTGGTGCCCAACACTTTGGTGTTCGTAGCTTGTCAGATTTATTTCAAGCACTAGCGTTTTTGTAACTTTTGGGAGTAGAGACTGCAACGTTTTGAGATAAGTCTGTAACATAGGTAACGTAAAGCTGAGCACTTCCAGTTTCCTTGCTATAAACTAATTAATTGTTCAGGGCATGGTTATATTCCTTAGTCAACATTAGTGTTGCCTCTCGGGGTTTGCTGCAGGGGAGCTGAGCCAACGAAAAAAGGCAGTAGGACAGTGAGCTGTTAGATTTTTGAAATGGAACTGAGGTTCTTCCTGTCTCCTAGTTGCTGCAGAGAAGAGGTCTGTAAATGTTTCTAATTTATCACTCTGGTGCACTAATTTTCCACTGTGGATGCAAGTAAAATTTTTTTAAATTGTAGTATTACAGGTTTGCTGTGAAATCTTTTGCTTTCCATTTTTATTAATGTTTCTAGTTTGCAGGTAGGTTTTTTTTGTTTTGTTTTGTTTTGGGTTTTTTGTTATGCATTTTTAACAGTTAACTTCAAAAAATACTGTATTTTCCACTCCAAACAATTTAGAGGGCTGTTATCACTAAACCCTCCTGTACCTTAATTGTTTATTGCCTTGTTTAAAATTTACTTTGCCAAATTTTTCATGGTACAAGTGCTGCCTTAACAGAACTGTTAGTGACTGTTGGAAAAGCACAATGCAGCACACGCAGTTGTGTTCGCACAAAGCAAAGAATAAACCTCTGTCTGTGAGTGTTCATTGATTTCAATAGGCTTTTCAGTAGCTCTGCGTATTACAATTCTTAGCACCTAGAATACATTCATATTCATTACAGCAGTGCAGTTCAGCCCCTGCTCATGACTTGATATTTTTTTTTTAAATTATTTTTTTCCCTATCCTCTCTTCTACCGGAGCATGAAGTAGAATTATTTTTCTAGTCCTGGTAATGGGTTCTAGAAGATACTACGAGACTTTTCTCAGAATGATTGAAAATGCGTCTTTCTGCTTCTTCCATCTTGTAAGAAACATGTTAAATACTAGACATACTTAAAGCTTTTTGGAATCTTTCATGATGACCCTTGTGGCTATTGAGACTGTGAGGTGCTGGGCATGTACGGCATGCAATCGTTTGTATGAACAATTAGTGGAAGAACTAATTGGTATGTAGTAGTGCCATCTTTTAAAAATATCAATACTTGCTTCTTTATTTGAATGTATGGGGGTTAGTTCTTTGGATGCTGGAAATCTGTTTAAAATGCTTTTCTGTTTGCTTGTAACTTGGCTTTATTATTTGAACACTTGTTTAAACCAAATGGTTTTCGGTGATCTTAATGCCCGTATTTTATTGTAGGAAATTCCTCTTACCTGTCTCATGAGTTTAGACTTACTGATGTAATAAGTGTGTTTTTTCAATTATGCACATAAACAAAAATAGTCTGCTTGAAAATAATACTACAAGAGTTTAGCAAATAATTCCTGTTTCAGTCAGTCACAGCAAAATTTATAAAGGAGTGTGATGATCTTTGCTCTTATCTGTAATGCACAATTACTATTCCTATGAAGTGAAACAGGTTCTTCCTCCTTAGAACCACCACTAACAAAAGTACGTTTGGCAGTGTGAATTAATTGGACCTGTATGTTTGTTTGGAAGACTGCATGGTTAAGATATGTAATCTGAGATCCCAATAATGAGAAGTTCAGACAGCTATTTAGTTTAAGCATTTGATTAACACATTTAATATGTTAATATATGACATATTACCTTTGTAGATGAACCGACTAGTCCTAGTATTGACCATGATATCGCACACATTCCTGCTTCTGCTGTTATTTCTGCATCTGCTTCTCAAGCACCGGCTGTAACAACTGTTCCTCCCAGTCCCGCATCTCCAGTCCCTTTAATTCGGCGACAACTTTCACATGATCATGGTGAGTATTGATTTCGTATTTTTTTTTCTTACGCAAGCTTTTACGCTCTGGAGAACAGGAGTGAAAATTGTGAACTCTATTGTGTGAAATAAATTGAAAAAATGTGATTCATACTCAAAAATTTCTGTTTGTTTGTAGAATCCATCCGGCCTAGTGTCCTGGATAGCCAGCCTGCCGCAAAAACTGAGAGATCAAAGTCGTATGATGAAGGACTGGACGACTACAGAGAAGAGGGAAAATCGTAAGTTCATTAAAAACATCAGTTAATTTTGAGATCTGTTTTTGAAGTGTATAAAATCTCATTTTAACATTTGTTTTTCTCCCAACAGATCCATTAAGCATGTATCTAGTTTAAAGGGGATTAAGGTAGGTATATATACTGTGACAAGTTGTATGAGTTACACAACTCAATTATACAAAGTGATGTGTTAAACACAGGCATAAAGTTTATTGGAATTGCTCCTCATCAAATTGTTCTTAATTTTGATTGATTTTGATACTTAAATTGATTCTAATTTTCCCCAACTGGTGCTGTGTGCATTGCGTAAGTAAACACAGTCTCTTTTTTTCAAGGCTTACCACATGGTTCTTGATTTTTTTCATTTTCCTCAGCCTCTGTAAACAAAATGTAGCTATGGTGTTCTGTTGTAAAAATTTACTAATGAAAGTCTAAGACTCCTGCAGTTTCTCAAATTATTCTTGGGATGTGTAAGGTCACTATTGCTGTATGGAAACTGTAGAAGTTATATTTTCCCAGGGGGATACTCTTTAGGGGCTTTTTGCTGAATGCACTGTCAGCTTTTAAAGAGAGAAACATCTTGCATGTCGCGATTGTAGAGAAATGTGTTTAGAAGTACCTGTGATGTGTTCTTTAGGTCTCAGACAGCCAGAAATCTTCAGAAGACTCTGGTTCCCGAAAAGATTCTTCTTCAGAGGTCTTTGGTGATGCCTCCAAGGAAGGATGGCTCCATTTTCGTCAGCTTGTTACAGACAAGGGGAAGGTACCTGTTGTGTTTGTTATTTTAATCTAGCAGAAATATTAAGCTGGTGGAAATCTAAGATGAGACACTTAAAGCCTTTTTGGTATTTTTAAATTAAATTTTTTGGGATATAAGCATCAACGAGACAAAATTTTAGACCTATTAGAACATTGGTTTCAGTGAATTCCTCAGCTGCTTTTACAGACTGCTTTCTGAACTGTCTTCTGAACTTCTGAAGTGATAGGACAAGAGGAAATGGCCTCAAGTTGCATCAGGGGAGGTTTAGACTGGATATTAGGAGAAAATTCTTCACTGAAAGGGTTGTGAAGCACTGGAACAGGCTGCCCAGAGAAGTGGTTGAGTCACCATCCCTGGAGGTGTTGAAAAGATGTATAGATGTAGCATTTCAGGACATGGTTTAGTGGTGGAGTTGGCAGTTTTAGGTTAACGGTTGGATCCCAAGATCTCAAGGGTCTTTTCCAACCTAAATGATTCTCTGATTCTAATTTTACATTTCAAAGCACCTGTGAAGTTCCACTTATTTCCAATGACATATTAAATAGTAAGAATCAGTCTCTTGATGATTGTAGTTTGAAAAAAGCTATACTTTTTGTGAACATTGTGAAGCTGAGTTCAGATTAACCTGCACAACTAAGATCTAAGGAAAATTGGAAGTCTGGAATTGCAGTGGTGTCTAAATGTGAGTCTGACTTGACTGAAGTTTAACAGGCATGTGCAGGAGCCCGCTCTAAATACTTTTGCTATATTTGTATTAATACCGCTGTGAAATTATAGTCACATTCTGTTTTTTGCTACTATCATATGTGAACACACACATATTGGGTGATCAGGGAGGGCATGCTATCGAGCAGTTCACTCCTCTAGTGAAGAGAAATACGTGTACTTTTGTCATCTTTCATGGGTCAGCCTTAAGAATGGTAGAGACTAGGTGGTTAGTCTTTCTTTTTAAAACGCCTGGAGGTAGTTCTTTTTTAATCCAGAAACATTCACTGTAACAAATAAGCAAACTAACATATCAGTTGATGTTTTTCAGCGAGTTGGTGGGAGCATTCGGCCATGGAAGCAATTGTATGTTGTTCTTCGAGGTCATTCACTTTATTTGTACAAGGATAAAAAGGAACAAGTGACCCTGTCTGAGGAAGAACAACCTATAAGCATCAATGCTTGTTTGATAGACATCTCATACTGTGAAACCAAGAGGAAAAACGTATTTAGACTCACCACATCAGACTGCGAGTATCTGTTTCAAGCTGAGGACAGAGATAATATGTTAGCATGGATTAAAGCAATACAAGACAACAGCAACTTAAATGATGAGGTAATTGTATAATATATAATGCAGAAGCCATAGTTCTTGTCTTTTAATTAAAAATTGATTGTATTTTCTTGTAATTAATACTTCAACAAAAGAAATCATTTGCCATTAAACAATAGACAAAAATGTGTGCAGGAACATAGAAGAAAATGAGGTAACAGTAGACTGAGGTAACAGTAGACTGAGTTAACAGTAACAGTAAGACTGAGTTAAAAAAGCCTGAGGTACTCAGAATGAGAGAGCAGACTTTTGAAGTAAATGAATTAATGTTGTTGCTGATTTGACTAAAGATACACTGACTAAAGATACTGCTGATTTGACTAAAGATACACTTTATATTAGACTGATCTGTCAAAAATCTCTAATCTTTTTAAAAGATAATGGCAGTATTAGAGCCTGTGTGTTCTGTCTTCAGACTTGCCTTGCAAAGTGGTACAGTGCGATGAGTTTTTTAGTAGTTAAAAAGTGAAGCTTTGAAGGATGCCTGTTTCTCTGATTAAATGTTGATGTTGCTATGAATTAAATGTTAATGCTAATTACAGAAGGCAAACATATATTATTGTACATAACATACCAATATCTGTCCCAACATTGTCCTCAGTGCATTTTCATTTCAGTGATGAGCAGTAGAAGGATGTTTTCCTGTCTGTGGTCATGATATCTGTTCAGATTTGAAATAATTATACAAAGGAAAATGGATTAATAAACATTATTGGACAGATGAATAAAAGCACATTTGAATTCATGGCTGTTTCAGCTGTATGTACAGTAGTAACTAGTTATATAAAGTAATGTGTGCACATAGGATTGGATTTTTCAGAATAGCAGGTTTTGTTGACTTGCATGTTTCCTATTTAAGGTTACTTAATTTAACAGGATTTAATCAGATTGTATTTGTTTTGGGAAAAAAAAAGTCTAAATAGCAACATTTAATTTGTAATTACTCACTTTAGTTTTCCTCATGGTTTTTAAATGTTCTGTCTGTTTACTGTTTTCAAGGACTACCTGTTAGATTTGGGGTTTTTAATTGTACTGAAATGTCTACTTTCTGTATGTGGTCTGTTGACAGGAAGAATTAATTATATTCTGAAAGTAAAAAATACTCGTTATATTTTGTAAGATTGTAAAGTAGATCTCAAATTTGTTTTATAGGATACTGGTGTCACTAGTAGAGATCTAATTAGTCGAAGGATTAAAGAATACAGTACAATGATGAGGTAGGTGAATTATATGCTGCCCGTAGTTTGCATGGACTTCCTATCTAGCTGCTTTTTACTGAAGTAATGTGTCTTGTTTCAGTTCTTCAAGCAGCAAAATGGAGCCATCTCCCAAAACACCTCGCCAGAGTCTAAGTATCAGACAGACTTTGCTTGGAACTAAAGCAGAACAGAGGACCCAGAGTCCACATTCTCCTAAGGATGAGTCTGAAAGGAAGCTTCTCACTAAAGGTCTGCGTGTGTTGTGTATTTCTTTAGTTCCTTATAGCCCCAATGTGAGGCGATCAAGGTGCCTTTCTCAGGTTTTTCAAGGTCATGCAAACCACGTACTAATGAGGTTTTTTAAAGTTGCAACTATAATCACTCATTTCTCATAGTTATTTAATTTAGATGTTATCTTAGATACACTTCAGGTCTTCTCAGATCCCCTAAGCTTTTTATTCCAGTCCTCTCTCAAGCAGGTTTGTTTTGTTTGGTTTTTTGTTTTTTTTTTTTCTACAGCTCCATGTAGTGTTAACAGTAGTAAAATACAGGTCTTACGCTTCTTGTGACCAAAATTTTGCCAAGCTTTGGAAGTAATCTTGTGTGTAATTCATACTTTTGTCTCCAGCTGACTTGGAAATAGCAATATAAGAAAACAGAGTTTTCCACTCAGGTGTTTTAGAAGTAGAGAACAAAGTTGTTTTTTTGTTTTGTTTTTTTTTTTTTTTAAATCTTTAAAATATGGGAATGAAACTGCATTTTTTTTCTCCAGAACAAAATTAATACCTGCTGAGTTGTAAAGGAGTCCAGTGAGCTGGCACTGCAGACTTAAATCAGTAACTGAACTCCATCAAATAATGTCACAAGCTACATTTTGTTTGGTTGGGGTTTTTTTCCAAAGAAAATGTAAATGTGTGGTATTTCAGATCAGACTGTGCTTGTAAGGATGTTGCATACAAATTCAGGCAACTGGCTGAGCAATCACTTTTGATCAACCACTTTTGAACAATTCAGCCTTGAATTTCAGCTGTGAGTGAGTTGTTTTATTTTACCAACAAATGTCCCTTTGCTCCTGCTATGCTACAGATTGCGCAGCTGAATTGCAGATGTTAAGTAAATGTCAAACTACTGAAAGAATATTTCCAGAAATACTTGAATAAGAAGGAAGTACTAATACATTAGGTGTCTTGCAGTACAGCAGAAATGGGAATTGCAATTTGCTACATGAACTGCATAGGAGATATAAACAGAGCAAATGAACTTTTTATCTGATTTTTGATAGATAATAAACTTTTAAGTGTTTGAATGATTTAGGAGTGACTAAAATCTGGTAATTTTTGAAAGAGGGAGTCGACCTGTGCAAGTGTGAGCATGGCTGTATGGTTTTGTAGGTACTTTGAGTGCTGTGATTCAGCAGAGACTTAATCTTGCTTTACTAAATGTAGATTCTAATTTTTTTAAAATTAATTTATGTACCTTTAGTCTCAGAATGATGAAATTCCACAGTATCATCCAGCTACTTGCTTTTCTAAATCTGAGGTATGAGTATGTTCAAACGTATCTTTTGAATCACAGAAGACTAAAAGTACGTGTAAGACAGACTAATTAGTGAGTTATTGCGGGAAGCTGGGCCAGTAAGAGATAAAAATGCAGTAGTCATCACTAGATCTTTGCAGATCTGTTACCTGTATTCACAGTAGTTTTGGTGACTTAAATCTCTTATTTTTCTTCTTTTTTCTCCTTGTTTGCATGATACTAACAACAAAAAGATGAGACAAGCCCACCAAAAGACAAGGGGACGTGGAGAAAAGGCATTCCAAGCATTATGAGGAAGACATTTGAAAAGAAGCCGTCTGCTGTAGGAACATTTGGTGTTAGACTAGATGACTGCCCTCCAGCTCATACCAACAAAGTATGGAAGGATGATTTTTCTTTCCATTGTGCTTGTAAAATGCTTTTCTTATGAATTACTTTAAAATGCACATATACATTTTCTTTTTGTTCAGTATATTCCACTGATTGTTGATATATGCTGCAAACTGGTTGAAGAAAGAGGTCTTGAGTACACAGGTATTTACAGAGTTCCTGGGAATAATGCTGCCATCTCAAGTATGCAAGAAGAGCTCAACAAAGGAATGACTGACATTGATGTTCATGATGATGTAAGTCTTCGGTCACACTATTTCCAGTTTGAACTCCCAAAAACTTCCGGTTGTGTTGTGATTATAGAAATATAAAGCATTTCTGTCCTTTTCCTCTAAATCTGTAGAAATGGCGAGACTTGAACGTGATAAGCAGTTTGCTGAAATCCTTCTTCAGAAAGCTTCCAGAACCCCTTTTTACCAATGGTAAGTTGTTTACGTTATGATTTTGTCTTTAGAAATTACTGTTCAATAGTTGTCTTGCATCTTTCAGATGATTTGAGAGAAAATCCAGTGGAATCATCCTAAAACTGCAGTCTGTCCTCTTTCTTTTCTTTCCTCTCTAAAGAGCAGGGAGTGATTGGTGATCATAGAGCTTAAGAACGAGAGCAGTAAATAGAATCTGATGCTGAAGACATTATAAATGTGCAAAAAAAAATCAGTGCAATTTGCAATTTGACCGTTCAATATTCTATAAAAGCTGGTTTTCCCCCCGCCATCTTACTATATTATATACAACATAATGGGCTAATTTATGACTTCCAAAGGTCATTCATACATGTATGTTACCTGTATTCACAGAGGAGGGGGAGCTTGGGGATATGTGTACATAGTATACATACATACATATATAGGAAAAAACAACTGGCTGTGGTAAAACCACGACAATATGTGTGATTAATTTCTGCTTTTTTTTAACAGACAAATATGCAGATTTTATAGATGCCAATAGAAAAGAAGATCCTGTTGAACGTCTGAAAACACTGAAGAGACTGGTAAGCTGAAATCAGGTGTGTTGTAGGTGCACTACAGAATTAGCATTAAATGTTTGATGTTCTGAATAGTGATTGTTTGTTTCAGATTCATGATTTACCTGAACATCATTATGAGACTCTCAAGTTTCTTTCTGCACACCTGAAGACAGTAGCAGAAAACTCGGAAAAGAACAAGGTATCAGAAACAAAAGTATAATGTATTTTGGTTTGTTTCATTAATTAAATACAGGATTATTTCCATTAAGGTGAATAATTTATTATTGTAGATTAAAATTAAGATCTTTGAAAGATTTCTAGATCAGACAAAGGACTCCTGCAAAATATCCACCTGTTTAGTGTGAATTAATTTTATTCAAAGCAGTATTAATTCTTGTGGGAATAACTGCTTACATCTTAAATTTATCCCGAGTCAGTAGATTTCATATAATCCCACCTAGACACCAGTACGAGTGTGGCTGGGCAGGGCACAGGTGAATGTCTGTGACCTGAATGAACCTGTTGACAGAGGCTGTCACACCAGCTTTGTGTGAAGCCTGGCTTCCTGGCCGCTTGAGTAATTTTTAAG
Source organism: Psophia crepitans (assembly GCA_013399095.1). Lineage (NCBI taxonomy): Eukaryota > Metazoa > Chordata > Aves > Gruiformes > Psophiidae > Psophia > Psophia crepitans. The sequence continues at coordinate 109,584 of VWZZ01003606.1, read as the reverse complement.
ACTAGGACTTGCTGGAATTATTCGCATGTTTGACCCTGGAGATGCTGGTTTGGCTGGTTTTAAGGAAGAAAATTAATGATGTGAAGGGTGGTAGTTCACTACAGGGTCTTAATCCACCATTAATATATTTTTGTCATTTCCATAGGGTGGGGAAGAGTTAGTTTGCCTTAACTGCTTCTGTGCATGCTATAAATCTACAGTAAATGTAAATAATAGTGTTGCCTTTTTTACCTCTCAGGGAGGGGTAGCTGAATGCAAAGCTGTGCACAGTATAGGTGTGCTTTTGGATGCTCAGGGCAGGTAACATGGTGGCTTGTTACTTGGCTACCAGTGGGCAGGGTACAAGAAAACAAGTTGATGTGATTGATGCTATATAGAGGAACCTATGGCCAATCTTAAACCCTCTAAAAGATCAGAAAATCGCTCAGTTCAAATGAATATGGTAGGTTCCTACATTAGTTCTGGAAATAATACTTTCTAGTTAAGTATGAAAGAAAAATGATGTGTGCATATATAAAAATTATTTAACAAATTATAACCTGTAGTGTTGTTATAGCTGGCATTATAAGGAAATAATAATAAATGTAATTTTTAAGTGCAATGCCTAAAGTAAACATTTATCACTTCATGGTTTTCGTGTGCTGTATAAATATTGTTTAAATAATGTCAGTATTCTGTAATATATAAGGCTAGATGAGTGAGGTGATAGTATAATTGTATGACTTGTCAAAGGCCACAATTCAAGTCAAAGTGAGCTTTAGGGGCTTCTATTGTTACGTTTGCAACCTCCTTCCAGTAAGCACAAGGACCTTGCCTCCTACATCTTACTGGTCTATTCTATGTCACAACAGTCGTAAGTCAGAGAAGTAAGCAAAAATAGAAGGTAAGTATTCTGCACCTGCTTATTTGGAATTATGTGTCAGAGATGTAACAACAGAGTAAAGTAAGTGGACAATTAATGTTGTGCTCTGGTTGGATAACTCTGATTCTGTCTCATGAATAGATGTGTTGGGTCTGTGATGCTGGTTGCTGCCGCCTCCTCCAAAGTCACTGCAAATTGAATGAGCTCTTTGTCAGTAGACATAATACGGTATTTGATAACCAGCTTAATTTTTTCATGTGCTATGTAAACATTTTCAGGAAAAAACCCAGGGAACTACCCATGCCACCTTATTAAAAAAAAAAAGTAATTCTTAAAACATGAGTGTTTCTAAACAAAAAAAAAAGGCTTTATGGGAAGGAAACAAAAAACCAACCACCACCCACCCCAGCCTGAGCATGTAAAGAATATATCTGAGTTCTTGATTTCTTTTGTGTTTGTGGAGCTTTTTATTTGCAGTGGGTTTCGGATTCCTCTCTTCTGAATTGCAGAATCACATTACGAAATGTTTTGATTGCAGCTGTGTACACGAGCGTTTTAGTGCAGCATGACATCCTACCTGAGTCAGTAATGTGTTTTCAAAACCTTTTCTTGGTTCTTATTTAAAATGGTTCTCACATATTAACACTGTTTATATTAACGTACTTAGCCCATGTTATCGTATTTTCTCATTATAAACGTGTGACATGGAAATATTTCATTTCTTAGATGGAACCAAGAAACCTGGCAATAGTATTTGGTCCAACACTCGTGAGGACATCTGATGATAACATGACACACATGGTTACGCACATGCCAGACCAATATAAAATTGTAGAAACACTCATCCAAAAAGTAAGTGGATGCATTTCATTATTAAAAAATTAGACCGTACACAGATCGACCAGCCGTTCTCTTATTGGCCCAGTTTGGGTCTGGTGTTTATCCTTCGAACTCCAGGATATCATTTTTAGTAATGTCCATGTTTGTTTGTTCCACCTTTGGGTTTTTGTGTTTCCGGTGGGGTTTTCACCTTTTTTATTTTAAATTGTAGCATGACTGGTTTTTCACAGAAGATGATGCTGAAGAACCTCTTGTAAGTATTGTGTCATAAATATTTGTGTTCTAATTATCCTAGTTTAGAATCTGCTTCTGCTGCCTCTAGAATGTCTGTGCATTTCTTATTATATCACTATATGGTTTGCTCTTCAGAAGCACGTTTTTAGCTCTCCAGTCCTTGCAGTAATGAATTCTTTTTTAAAAAGCCATGCATTTGGTTTAAAAGCATAAAGCAAAATGGGAAAGTAAGAACATATGAGGAAAGCGTGCTCTCAGGTGAATAATGCAGTTTGCTAAATGCTGTTGAATCGTAATGAACTATTTGTGAAACGATGATGAAGAGATCTTTGTTTATTAACTATAGACAGCAGTACAGGACGAAAACACTGTAGAATCTCAGCCAGTGCCAAACATAGATCATTTACTCACCAACATTGGAAGAACGGGAGTATCTCCTGGAGACGTATCAGGTAACTCTTACCCGGACAGCGTTAGTCCGTAGGCTAGAATAACCTACTCTGTTAACTCACTCTAACTCTCTCTTCCTGTTTTCTTTACTAATAAAGTTTTTCTCTTTTCCAAAAGATCATTACACTTCTTAAAGACTTGAATTGTTGATAATCATGCATGATATAATTTGGAAAACTTTGTTGTCTAACAGGAATATAATCATTAAAAGATGAGGCTTGCACATACTATTTTATTTATTCACAGTAACCCATGCAATCATCATCGTGAGGTGAAGCAGATACGCTGCTGTAAAGTGGTTTGTTGTGATGGCAGAAAGACTGTTCGGTAGCAGTGTTCTAATATTGCTCCTTCCTAACGTTAGGAATGAAAAAAATTGAGTTATGTTTTCTTGTCAAGTGATGGGCACTCTAATAAGTATGTTGCAGTATGTCTTTACTAAAGCTGATTTCCTTCTGTTTATAAATGCCATCCTCTTTTGTGGCTAAGGACAAGCATTGCAGGCTCTTTTTTGGTGACTTTTCCCCCCCTTTCCTTCAGTCTACTACTGCACTAACCCAGCATGTTGTATCCCACAAATGTTATCCCTTCGTCTCCAGCTTTCGTTTCAGTTTTCAAAGGGTTGTTCAGCACTTATTGAAACAGTCACTTTATACTGATGTTGTAACAGGCGAAGTGGGAGGAGTCTATCACACGGTGATGTCATTAGTGGATTCTGTGATGTCACTGATGGACAGCTGGAACTGTAGGAAGAAGGAGGACTGTTGCCCACACTGTAGCTGCCTTGTCTGCAGAAACCCCCGTTTCTTGTAAATGGAAAAAAAAAAAGTTGATCTGTGCTGTAAATTTTCTTTTAAGAGTATTTTAAACAGATCAATGCTACTTTTTAAAAGTTTTTCTGCTGTTTCTTGTTATCTCTGAAGCAGACCCTGAGGAGAAATAGCATGGTATGGTCTACCAGTCTTTCTAGTCATAAAGCATTAGCCATGTGTCAAAAAGGGGTGTGGCAGGGGGCTCAGCTCTTTCTTCCTAGGGAGAAAGTCCCTAAAGCTGGAACACATCCAAGTTGATACTTTTTAGTCACTGTGCTAGCCCCTTCCTACCCCCTTTATAATTGTATAATCTTGGGTTTTGCGAGACAGTAAAACTATGGTGTCCATTTTTCATTTCATAATAGCGCTTCTTATAGCAAAGTACAAAACTGGTAGCTGCTGAAATCTAGCTGATTAAAAAATAAAATTTTGCCTATACATAGTCAGAGGTGGGAAGAGATGTATAATTGGGGTTTTACACACAAAATATGAGTTAATTCCTTTAAAACCTCACAAAAAGATTATGACTACGTGAACCATGATTTGTACCTAGGGCAGCCAACAGTACTAAGGCATTCAATTCTGCTTTGCGTTTCTTCAATCCCAGGAGAGTACACAGTACGATCCTGAAAAGGTCTCTCAGCTGCGGTTTTGCAGGGGCTGTATACTTAAAACATCAAATAAACATTAGTATTTCTGTTTTTTATTTAGAAGAACAGGGCTCCTTTGCCATTCCTATCATTGAGCTGGTTCTGCCTACAATTCACAGCATCCTTTCATGGCGGTGGCTTTCTGTGGTGCAGCTTGCATCTTTGTGAGCTCTGACTATTCACTGTTCTGGTTTTTATTTGCTTCACATTTTGTTCTGTGCTTGTCTTTTTCCATAAGTCCAGCGTTGTCTGTAGCAACCGTGAAAAAATTGCCCGAACTGAGTAGATTTTTTTTTTTTAATTTTTCCACAGATTCAGCTACTAGTGACTCAGCAAAATCTAAGGTAAATAATCTTGTGAAACAGTGTAGTTCCTGAAATGTTAGGTATTTTCTTGCTTTATTAAAGTGCTTATATGCAGATGTACTGTGGAGTTTACGTAGAATTTTATGAATAAGTGGTAATGCTGTTTTCTCATCATATAATTTTCCAGTGTTACATTTGGAGAGTATCTCTTGTTAGCTGCATCTGCCAGTGCAGTCAGCTGTACACGTAAACAGCTCTGTTCCAAACTCTTGTAACTGTGAGCACGTACGTAGTATGGTCTCTGTCGTTGTTGGCATACTACTTACTGCCAGATAGTATTTGTGTTTCCCTTTTTCACTGAGAGAAGTATGTGTAAAATTTAGCCTTTCGGTCCTCAGAAGGTAATAGTTCTTCTGCTTTTAGGAAGCCAAAGGTTGTGGTTAAAGGTTCCTGTGCAAAATCTCCCTAGGAAGTATGGCTGTGCCTGGGAGCACAGCTGTGTAGGCGGGAGGAATGAGACTGGATCATGGGCAGTAGTTCAGGCCAGTTTAACGATGGGGTTCTCGTTTGACCCATGGGCAGATCTTTCAGTCTCCTAGGCTGTTCAGGAGTTGCTGACACTGGATGTCTGCAGCGCTGGGTGATATGGCAGCATGCAGCTGACCTCGGACTGCTGTCAGCATGTGATAGAGCTTTATGCTGGTGTGCTTTTTAGGTGTTTCACTGATGCCCCCTTTGAGCTGAGAACAGGACTTAATGCATCCTCCCAGCCCGTTGTTGAGATGCCAGCCCAGCTGCTTTGTGAGGGTGCTTGGTGGCTCAGCCGCTGCCTCAAAAATGCCCAGCTTCCAGGACACCGTGTCACACTGCCTGTGCCAGGATGCTGCACTGTTTGCAGGTGGCCTCTCGCGGATCACTGCCTGTGAGCAGCACAGAGCAACGGCATCACTCAGGCCACGGTCACGGGCCGGTGCACAGCACTGCGGACGTACGTGGACTGCCCAGGCAGCAGCCTGCCCGCTGCTCAGCCAGCCCGGCTTGCAGCAAGGCACGTCCCAAGTGGAGCTCTGCCTGGCTGCCTGCTCGATACCCTTCTGTCCTGGTTTCAGCTGAGAGAGAGTTAATTTTCTTCAAGAAAGCCAGTACGGGGCTGTGTTTTGGATTTGTGCTGGAAGCAGCGCTGATAGTGCAGAGATGTTTTTGCTGTTGTGGGGCGAAGCTCACACAGAGCCAAGGACTGTTCTGCTTCTCGCACCGCCCCGCCGGCGGGATGGCGGGGGGTGTGCGGGGAGTTGGGAGGGGACAGACAGGGCAGCTGACCCCAATGACCAAAGGGATATTCCATACCATATGGCGTCATGCTCATATGAGCATGGAAATAGTTCCCAAGCAAAGGCAGACTTTCTGCCGTGAAGCTCAGGATGTGTTTTTAAAAAGTCTCAGGCTAACGAACGTTTGTCATTTCTAATCATGCCCTCTGCCTTTTTTTTAACAGGGTTCTTGGGGTTCTGGAAAGGATCAGTATAGCAAGGAACTGCTTGTGTCCTCCATTTTTGCGGCAGCTAGTCGCAAGCGGAAAAAAACAAAAGAGAAACCACAACCAAGCAGCTCAGAGGATGAGTTGGATAATGTGTTTTTCAAGAAGGAGCTTGCAGAACAATCTCGTGGTGACACAACAAAAGAGGACATAGCTAAAGGGGAATATGAGAGAGAGAGAGACATAGGGAGAAAACAGAGGATGTTTGTTCTGAAGGAAAAAGAGAACAGCAGTAAAAAAGATGTGAATGTTGTAAAGGATGAAAAGAAGTCATTAAAGAAAGAAAGTATCCTGTCAGAGGAACCTTCACTGCCTTACCATGAAAAATGTACAAAATTACCGAATCTCAGCTGTCTGCAAACCACGCAGAAGAATAACCCAAAAATGCCTATTTCACAATCTTCTTCCCAGGTTGAGGAGACAGTGTCTGACTCTGGCACTATGCTGAGCACTTCCTCCCAGGCTTCCCAGCACAGATACTCATGCAAAAAAGTAGTCAGCCCCGAAACTAAACACAAGGAGTTTTTAGCAGCTGATGTCAGTTCCATCACCTCAGATTATTCAACTACTTCATCTACTACATATCTAACTGGTTTAGATGCCAGTATGCTGAGCCCTGAGGTGCAGTCGGTGACGGAAAGCAAGGGAGAAGATGCTGATGACGAAAGAAGTGAATTGATCAGCGAAGGGCGTCCTATGGAGACGGACAGCGAAAGTGACTTCCCTGTCTTTGCCACCAGTGCTGCTGCTGAAAGGCTGTCCAAGGGGAAGGTCTCAGAAGTGGTGAAGACCAGCCGGAGGAACTCTGAAGAAAGCGAAGTAAGTTGTACCGAGGGAAGTTCAACACCAAAGTTAGAGAGTCGCAGACTTTTTAGCTCACACAAACTTATTGAATGTGATACGCTGTCTCGGAGAAAGTCTGCGCGGCACAAAACGGACAGTGAGGGTTCAGGGGATGCAAAGAGTGAGAAGGACTTGCCTACTGTGACCAAAATGTTTGACATAATGAAAAAAGGAAGATCGACAAGCAGTTTAGCTACATCAGCCAGAAGCGAGGCTGACAAGCAAGAACCTACCTGGAGACTTAAAATTACAGATAGGTTAAAGCTGCGACTCAAATCATCTGCAGATGACATGTTTGGAGTTGGGAATCAAAAAGCTAACTCTGCAGAGACTGCGAAGAGAAAAAATATCAGGCGAAGGCATACGCTTGGAGGGCAGAGGGATTTCGCTGAAATAAGTGTCCTGAATGCTTGGAAAGCTCAAGAGCCCAGTCCAAGTAGGGAGAGGGAATCTGAGCTTTCGGCTGTGAATCGGTTGAAGCCAAAGTGCCCGGCGCAGGACCTCTCGATCTCGGACTGGCTTGCACGAGAACGTTTACGCACTAGCACAACTGACCTTAATACGGGTGAAACTGGAAGGCCCAGACTTGAGAACACTAGCTTAGCAGATGTATCAAAGGTAGATCTGCCTTTGTCTGCAGAGATGCAGGCAGATGAAGGCAGTTCTTCCAGCAGCTTGACTTTAATTAATAGAACACCACCTTCGGGACCATTTCAGCCACCAGACCAGGTAAATGGTGAAAATTGTCAGAATATGAACAAAACCAACTTCAGCCCAGCAGTTGATGCCCATCCTCATAAACTGTCTGGGACCCAAGTGGTTAGATCTCGATTCTATCAGTATCTTTGAAATGGGGAGATATGTCCACTACAGCAATTCATTAACTTACTGTTACACTTCCCAGTAACTCTGTGTGTGTGTGTGTGTACATATATATATATATTTTCCTGTACTGTTGTTGTTATGCAGCCTTCATTTGGGCTGGTTTCATCAATATGCTCTGTGGAACGTCTTCACAGTGCATTACCACAGCCAGAAGAACACTAAAGTTAAAGTATATATATATATTTTAAGAAAAAAGTATATTTGATGGCTGCATACAAATGTTGAACAAAGCATCTGATGCAACACGCTGTGTAGTGTATACATGGTTTTCTGACTGAGAGTTGGCCTGGCATTAGTATGCAGAAAAATTGTTCTTTTGGTTTAGTCACTAACAAGTGCCTCATCATAAATTCATTTGGTTTGTTAGGGTGCCATATTGTTAAATTAGAGAAACTTACTACAAACAAATGAATGCATTTTACTGTTAACGAGTTTCATTACATTTTACAAATGTTAACACAGGTGGCTACAGAGCTTCCATTCCTTAGGCATTCCAGTAAATATTGGAGTTTTATATTTCCAATTTTAATACAGATTTTGAGTTTTATGTGACTTGAATTTTTAATCTTTCTGTAAAGTAAGTAACTTAATGTACATATTACATGTGTATCTTTTCTTCAGATACCAGATTTGATATAAATGTTGTAACATAGGCGTGTAGATAGTGGATACTGGATGGAACTGGTTTCTTTTACCAAGAATATAATTCTGCATGAAGACCTAATGAATCCAAACCTGTATCATGCCTGTGTGCATACCCACTTAAACACTGGAAATAAAATTGTTTTGGTGACTCTTTGCGTGATGTGGATTCATTCTAGTGAACAGTTTTAGAATGTCGCGTTTACAAAGTTTCCATGGGCAGCTGCCCTCAGGATCGCAAACCCCGCGTGGCTCCTGGATGGAGGCACTTCTCTCTAAAGTCTTTTGGTGCTGGAGCGAGGCTGTGGAGGTTCACATGTGAGAGGGGTTCAGCTAAAATAATTTCATCTTTATATATAATCTGAGTCTAAGGTATGTAGCAAGTTGTTTTGTTTAATACGCTGGTTTTGTAGCACTGAAAAAAGCACGTCCATCATTGTCCCCAGGTCAATAGAGAGGGAATACCTGTGTCCACCAGCCCAAGCAGTACTGCAGTATGAGTCTTGGATTTCTTACAGTTTTAACTGCAGAGAAGAGTTTGTACCCTAAACCCCTGCTCCTTTCAGAGCGATGGTGACAGTCCCGTGCGTTGATCTACTGTGGTTTTGATCCTTGTGGGAAATCATTATAAAGCTGGGCTGTGAGGAAAAGCTTCAGATAGGATGGTTGGGATCTGTGAAAGTTCTCCCCACGTAATTGTGCGCCTCCAGTACCAGTCCACATAAAAATGACTCATGTTCTTGTGGTCTCCTTGCAAACTGAATGTCTTTCCCCCCAGGAAAGGACGCTGGCGCATTAGCAGCGTTTGTGTGCAGCGCGAGGAATGTTTTGTGAATCACAACGTAATTGATGATGATTTTGGTTTCAGTCCTAATAGCAGAGTGTGTTTCAACAAGGGATTTCCGAATACGGTGCTGTGATGCCTCTGCAATGCTTTTCATCAGCAAATACCCATTGCCTTTTACTGGAGGCCTGTGTTGTCCCATCGTTAGCCTCAGAAGCTTGTTTGAGGGTGTGTTGAGCATCCACAGTAAGTCACAGGGGTCTCGATGAAGCAGTATAAATAGGGTGGTACAGAAGGGGTCCTGGGGGTCGACATCTGATGTGTGACAGCCAGCTCGATGGATTAAGTTAATTGTCATTTTGTTGTGTTTATAGGTAACTAATGATTTTAACTCCTGAGTCTCTTAGGCACGGGAACATAGGACTTGGGTTGTACTGACTGGAATAGAGCACAAGATCTTTCAAAAAATTAGGAAGTTTTAAAATACCCAACAGATATTCATAGAATCACAGAATCATTAAGGTTGGAAGAGACCTCAAGGATCATCCAGTCCAACCGTCTCCCCCCCACCTATTAACCACTAAACCATGTCCCTAAGCACCACATCCAACCTTTCTTTAAACACCCCCAGGGACAGTGACTCCACCACCTCCCTGGGCAACCCGTTCCAAGGCCCGACCACCCTTTCCGAGAAGAAATTTCTCCTCATCTCCAACCTGAACCTCCCCTGGCGCAACTTGCAGCCATTTCCCCTTGTCCTGTCGCTAGTTGTCTGCGAGAAGAGGCCGACCCCCACGTCACCACAACTCCCTTTCAGGTAGTTGTATTGGCTGACAATGCTTCAAGTACAAATTTAAGGCCTCAGCAGGCTCCATCTTCTCTGCTGCTGCCCTGGCTGCATGGAAGCTGCAGAGCAGATGCAGAAGGAGCTCAGAGAAAAGTCAGGGGCACTGGGGGGGGGTAAGGAAAGGATTAGGGTGGTTCAGACCACTCCAGCCTTGCCCTGTGCATGTAAATCATTAGGTCCTGGAGAAGATAACCTGGGAGGGAGGGAGGGAGGCTCTGGGGAAGCACCTGACTTGCAGGGGAAATGGAGGGAGCAGCCTGTCAGGTGCACCAGGAAGAGGAGATTTCTGAGCTCCACCTGAAGAAAACAGCCTGTGGCAGCTTAGCTGAGCCTGGGGAAACACTGACGCTTTTGCTGCTCTTTGAAGACTGCCAAGATTTGGGGTCACCTTAAGTTGTGGGCAGTGTGGTAGAGGAGATGACGGGTTTAAGAGCCATTGCTATGCCTGGTTCTTAACAGCAGCTACCTCAGACCCTTACCTGTGCTGCCGTTTCCTTCTCTCTTTTTTCTTTTTTTTTTTTTCTTTCTTTCCCCCCCCTTCCTGCTCTGGAAGAGAAGGGTGAGAAGGGTGATGGTCTGATGACACGGAAGGGAAATGGGTGCAGTAACCTGCCCTGTGGTGGTACCCTTAGTGCCAGTATTTCCTCTGGAAGCTGGATTCAGCAGGATCGGCAGCTCCGTGGGGTCGCAGAGGTGGGCAGGGACCTCGGGATCGCCTGTCCTGCCCCGGTGGGGAGCAGGTCGTTCAGGGCTGGGGCTGGTCAGAAGTCTCCACAACCTCCCTGGGCAACCCGCACTGGTGTTCGACTGCACTTACAGTAGAAAGAGTTTGGGTTTTTTTAATGTTTAACCAGAACTTCCTAGTGTTTTTGTTTGTGTCTATGTTTTGTTCTTATACTCGTCAGAAGGACTGAAGCTGGCTTGGAAATAACTTTTGGTCTGAGGACTGCCTGGAGCTGTGTAGCAGCAAGTCATTAGGAACAGTCTCAGCTGCGATCTGATGGGGAAAAGCTGAAAGGATGAGCTGTGCTGGTAGCAATAGCATTTGGGTTTTTAAAATGGTTCCAAACAGCAGTTCCCGTTTCAGTGGGGATCGGTGGTTTAGTCTGAAATCCCTTTTCTTGGATCTGGCAGCAGTCACACTGCACCTCCCAGCTTTTTATGACTCTGTGAGGGGCTCGTTACAGTCCCTGCTAATGTCGCTCACAGCACGGATACGGTGGAATTAAGACATGGCCACAGCCCAGACTGTTTCTTCCTTCATGCTGCTGCAGAGCTGAAGGAAGATCCTCTGCAGAGCTGCACCTAAGGGTCTCTGCAGCGATCGGTGGGGAACCTCTCTCCATTTCTCCAGGCAGGAGGACAGAGTGAAGTGTGGCCTCATCTGCTACAAGGAGCTGTGTTCCTGTTTTCAAAGGCAGGTCATTACACCATCCTCATTTAGATAGTAATCAAGCAATTAATTGTGCCAGCCCCTGGAAATGGTGTAGGCTGATAACGGCTGGGAGGGGGAATGGGTTAGAGCTGCCGTGGTTGAAGTGCATGTGCCTGTGGCTCTGTCATGAGCCTGCGAAAGTCCGCCTTGACGGTCTGTTACCGAAGGCCTGAGTTTTTAAGCAGGAGAAGCTGCCTCTTAGCAGGGATCAGATGGATTTTGGCCCTGCACGTTTCTAGGCAGAGGTGTCCCGCAAATCGCACTCTCCTCCTCCGCCTTCCCACCAGTGTGGCCTGCCCAAGGCAGGGGCTGGGTGCTGTATTGCTTCGTTACTGCTGCGCTCCCCCTGGGCAGCTGACTGGCAAACGGGGATGGTGCTTACTCTGCTATGACGTCCTGGGCGGCTCGGACCACAGCAGGCAGCAGGAAGGTCCTGGTCACCTTCCAGCTCCTTCCGGCTCAAAAGTGAGCAGTGAGCAGCCTCACTTCTGACTTCACAGTGATGAGGTCCCAGCCAAACCCACGGGACTGCTGCAGCCTAAAGCAGCTCGATGGCTGCCCACAGCAGAGACTTGTGCTGCAAATGCTGCTGCTCGCAGGTCTGGCACCCTGGGAACGTGGTACCCTGCTGGGTGAGTTTTGCTGACGAGCCTTTCTCAGGTTTAAACCACCTAGGAGCTACTGAGAGCTTCATCTGGCATTGTGTGCGCCCTGGCAACAGCAAGGAGGATGGGCTGCTGTCCTGCAGTCACTTTTTTGAACACAGGCTGGGTTTGGGGAACGCAGCCTCTCGCCGTTAGCACTGAGCCCCTGTCGCGGTACGCTCTCATCCCAAGGCGGCTGCAGTCACCTCCACCAAAACTGCCTCGTCATAACTGGTTTGCAGTGACAAACTTGGCTTTTTAATCACTGGCCTGTGCTGTTGCCTTCCATGCTCAAGGGATTTATTTACAGACTTGCTGATTTTTCTAAATACTCCCAAAAGCCCTCCCGGTGCCTGGGCCACAGCCTGCACGCAGCCCCTCCCCGCCTGTGTTCAACAACTTTATTGCTGTACAAGTAGGATGGGGAGGCAGCGGACGCTGCCCGATGGTCCCGGCAGCGGTGCCTCCGCAGCGGCTGACGTGCTGCCTGAGCCTGTGCCTGGTTTCCTGGCAGGTGCTGCAGCCCAGCACGGAGGGTGGGACGCGGAGGTGCACAAAACGTGCTGGGTGCTGGAAGATGTGGGCACCGCAGCGTGGCTCAGGCCATGAGTGGGTGTTGTGTTCACTCCCTGATGGCAGTTTCCACATTCACCACCGCAAGCAACAATTACCTGTCGAGTGCAGCGCTGCCTTGCTGCCTGCTGCACACCCAGAGACTGTGCAGGGGCCCTGGGTTATTTACACAGCTACTGCCAGAGTCTGAATTCAGACACCGGGAACGTGCTGCGCTGCTGCAGCCCCTCGCCCAAAGAGCCCGTGAGAAGCAGCAGCCAGAGCCATGTCCACAGGCACAGAGGAGGAGGGCCAGGGCCATGGCCAAGGGCTGCCGTCCGGGACGACGGTGCCTCGTGGGGGGCGGCTCTCGGGGAGTTACAGAGGATCAGCTATTAGCAAGTTACTGTTTTTCAGTAGGTATTGGCTCCTAGGGGGATGTCAGACTTAACGAACCCTGGTATGTGCACCAGTTAGCTTGAACTTGTATTTCATCTGCGCACCGTGAAGAAGCACGGTACCCAGCCTCCTGGTGCGCCCTGCACGTGGTCTCTGTGGGGACCTGTGGCAGCCCTGCGTGGTAACAAGACACGGCGTTGGACCAGGGTTGTTCCCTGCAGAGCGGCAGAGTAACGTACTCAACATTTGACACGGCAGAAGGCACCCTCAGAAAGCGCGTGCTCGGGTGTGCTCTCGGCCTGACGCTGAAGCTGCCGTGCCAGCGGAGGGGGACACTCGGCATGGGCGCTGCTGGAACCACAACGCCTGTGAGTCCATCAGCTATGAGGTACCATTTACGTTCTTTAATCGCTCCTACTGCAAGGGATGCACCGGCTGAGTGCTCAGCCTCGAAATGACGCTCTTCAGAAACGTCCTGCGTCACAAGGAGGAATAAAACAGAGTACTGAAGGTGGGAGAGGTACCGCCCCATGCAAAGGTTCGGCTGCTTTCCTTTTTTATTTTTATTTTTTCTTGCTAGTTTTCTAACCTGGAGTTCCAGCGATTAGCTTTTGTCCAGGTAAGTGCAAAAGACCCTATTTTGAAATGAATACTTGCGTATGGCTTTAATCTGGGCATAATAAAGTCGGGTTTTCTGCTGATGGTTTAATACTCTCAGGCAAACAGCTCAACGGCGGATTCAGACCGTTATAAAAGTTACTAGTGACAAAACGCAAAAATATAAGCATGCAGCCCTTTATTTTTGTAAAGATCTTTGCTTATCATAATTCTGTATATTACATTATGGTGTTATACAAATAATTTTATTTACAAAATCAGGAGCTATGCAAGCTTCTTGCTTTTTTCCTATTGACAGGTATCCATCTTTTTCAACTCTTCCCCATATATATTTTGAAAGCATGCATAAAAATTAACTTTGGTGTGGTAAAACTACTCTATGTGCCCAGCCACATACAGTATTTATTTATTTATAGATATTTATAGATATGTACAAAAGTTTGCCAGTATACAGAACAGTACAGAAGTGTACATTTTAAAATCCACAACGCGATCCATTAACGGGTTACCAGGTCTCAGTAAAATAAAACTGAAGGAAAAGGGTGGATTTAGCTAAAAAAAAAAAAAAAAAAAAAAAAGTAATCAGCAACTACCTAAATGTGTAAAACGTTTTTTTTCTTGGCTTGGCAAATTCTTAAATATAATCTGAATGGCAGTGCAATAGGTTGAGTTGCCTCATACACACTAGACCAGTCTTGTTCTGTTTCTTGTGTAGAGGTTTACTGTCCAGCATACTACTTTCAAATGTACATTACAATAGTATCAAAATGTTTTGGCAAAAAGATCTCGAAAGGAACCATGACATTTGTTGACAAAAATAGAAATCTGTAACAAAGCTAAATAACACCAAAATAAAAGAAAAATATTTTAGTTTCAGTTTTACAGTTGTGTATAATCACACTTTAGTATATCTCTGTTCACTTCTAGTCCCCATAATGAAAAATAGCTTTATACAAAACAACTTACTAAATTTTTAACCATACATTTTCCCATGCTCAGGACACCGCTGCGCACACGCACTCAAGTTCACTCACACACCTTCACACTTTTTGTAAGAGGTGCTGCCTCTAGGAAGGAAACGCTCTTCTATCATTACAACAGCAACGGAGTTTTACAAAAAAGCCTCGCTCTACTCTGGTGCAGTGATTCGGTATTTAGCACGTGATTAGTATTAAGCCTTCAGCAATACAGCAAAATGGTTACGTTCCCTGGTTAAGCCAGGGGCTGCGGATTCTTTGAAAATGGACAAAAAGCCTTGGTGAACTTGCCCGCGCGCCGTGCTTGGCCTTTAGGATGGCTCCTTGGCCGTGGATGGGGTGGACTTGCCGGCATTTCCGTTCTGTGCCTTGTAGCTGGTGAAGCTAGGTGTGTGGATTGTCCTGATGCTCTTCATACCTTGGTTCAGTGAGGTGGGGGAGGTAGAGGAGGGGGGGGAGGTAGAGGAGGGGGAAGGAGGGGGTGGCCGGCCGTTTTGAGTCTGTAGTGAGAAGGAGAGATGGTGACCCTTCCCTGGGTAAGTGGGGCTCTGAAACTTGGAGGAGCCGTTAGAGACGGAGGGGATGAGGGAGGTAGAGTAAGTTATGCGACCTGTCTGAGGACCGAGAAGGTTAGAGGAAGGAATGGAGGATTTAGTAGGTGGATTAAGGGGGTTAGAGCTATCACCGCTAGAGGCAGGTGCTGAGCTGCTTTTCCCAGAAGTGGGAGAAAAGGCTGGGATCTTAGAAGCAGGTAGGGTAGGGGAAGTAGCCTTATAGTCCCCACCAGCTTTCTTAGCACTTCCATTAGCCTGCAAATAAAGACGGCAGGAGACAGTTTGTCAGAAAGCCAGTAACATGATAAACCAACAGGACCTGGGAAAACAGCCCTACAGAGAATAAGAATTAACAGTTCAAGGCCTGAGCTAGGTCTTGCAGCTGTGGACTGGACCTGGTAGAAGACCCAAAGTGCCCAACGAAGAATGCATAGAAAGAGAGAGAGAGCCAAGAAAGCTTTCGTGAGAAGGCGCAGTCTATGGGTTACAGACCAGTCCTACGTTGGCCATGCTTCTGGGTTATTAACGTGTGAACAGACATGTCCGGCCGGAGAGTTAATGTGCATCTACTGCCATCTATTACACAGACAGGTTAGTGTCCAAGGCTTCCTGTAAAGACTCTCTGAACAGAAGCATTCCCAGCTCTCCTAAGGAACCACCACGTTTACCAGAGGGAAAGTAGTTGACATCTTAAAATTACAGCTGAATACCAGACAGCAAAAAAAACAACAAAACAAAACAAAACAACCCAACACAAACAATAAACAAACCAACCTGGGGGGTAAAAAAAAAAGAAAAAAGAAAAAAAAAGCAGCAGGTGTTTTATTGCAGACATGCATGCACAAGCATGGTGAAAAGATCAGTAGATACTGTCATGCCCCCAGGATCCAGGACATCCAGTTAGACCTCACTTGAAAGCCAGGCATCCGTTATTTGGTATAATGTCAGTCACTTACTGAAGTTTTTTTAAATAAACAAACAACATGAAATGTCCATCCAAACACCGGGTTTAGGGTAAAACTACCTGTCTGTATTGGCGTGGATCCTGCAGCTTGTGCTGTTTGCCTGCTTTCTCCACGCTTCCTTGTCTAGTTTTTGAAGCCATGGGGACCGGCATCCGGCTTGTCTGGGAGGCAGTGCTGGAGCCCTGTGGAAAGGAGCGGAGGGGCAGGGAGGGGAGACAAGGAGGAGGTGTGATCAGCACCGGTGTGCCTGCGGAGGAGACGGCACACCATGCGCAAAAAAAGGGGAAAAAA
>VWZZ01003606.1:58456-93441 GCA_013399095.1 Psophia crepitans | reverse complement strand
AAAAAAAAAAAAAAAAAAGAGCCACAGTACTACATGCAGGGAAAGTTCAGGAGTTTCACACCGCAGGTGTTAATTTCCAGAATCAAATGGAGAAAACTGCTCAGCTACTGATCAGCCTGGATTTCATGTCAGTGATGCTTGTCATTTCACACAGCGGATTATTCGACCCAGCTCCCCTGCATTTGCCCGTCACCAATCAGCAGCAAAGATTAAAAAAAAAACCAAACCCAATGGTCTATTAGCTGTTAGACACCTCGTGGGGAGCCCAAACAAGCCACCTGAAAGGAAGCAAACGAATCACAAGACCCTCTTGTTTAATGGTGATTATTGCAGATTTTAGAAAGCAGCTGGAGGTTTGATTTCTCGGACTAAGGTACCTTACGTGAAGTGGCTGGGACTGACGGAGGGGGCTCTACACCAGCAAGGCTCTCATCCAGCACTACAAGCTCTCGGGGTGGGCTCTCTGGTACTATCTGGGCAGAGAAGGGGACAGTGCTTCCCTCAGAGCTGTATGTGCTTTCAGGGACAGGTTTTGGACTCATTTCACTGATGGTGTTTTCCAGCTGCTTTATAGTCTGCTCAAGGCTGTCTAGTGTGCGGTATGTACTCTGTCGAATTTCGTCAGTCCTAGACAGGGACACTGCAGCTCCGGGGGTTCCCTCTTGCTTCCCCGAAGGACTTTTGTCACTGTCCTCAGGCTGAGACCTGGTGATTTCGAATCTCTTTGCTTCCTTGTGCTGCTTCAGGGTCCCATCTTCCTCCTCTTCTTCGTAGACCACAACCTGCAAGGTCTTCTTCCCAGTCTTGGTTCCTGTCCGTATTGCTTGGGTCAGAGCAGCCAGCTGCTTTTTAGGGAATTTGAACTTAAATTTTTTCTTCGAATCCTGCCTGCTTCCAAACTGATCGGCAGAGTCCGTGTTTGCTTCTGTGTTTAGCCCGTAGATCTGACGGTATTTGTTAAAATTTGTCTTTGTGCTTTCCTCCTCTGCAGCAGGTCTGGTTTCTACAGGGTCAGAGGAAGACTGGTGGTTAAATACATACTGCTCGTTGAGACTATGAGTTGCTGAATACCCTGCGATTGCTTTTCTGTCACTAACTACTGGCGGCTCTTCCTTCTGGCTCTCAGGGGTTTCTTGTGCTTCATTTTCTTCCTCCTCCTCTTCCTCTTCTATCTTTTCCTCTGTCATCATTTTCTCCAATTCCTCATCACATTCCTCAAAAATTGTAGAGAGCCGCTTATACGCTGACCTAATATCCATCGGTTCATCAAAAATGATGATGACAGGTTTTTTGTCCAGACACACCACTGGCTCTTCGCTGTCTGTGTTTTCTGGGATGCCCTTCTCCGACGCCATGTCCTTCCTCGCATCGATGTTCACTGTTTGCACATCTCCACCTTTCCGGCTGACAATATCGTGAACTTCCCCGCTCGAGAGGACCTGGACAGCTGTTTTAGTAATCATGAAGGCGATGTTTTCTGTGGGCGGGTTGTCTTCGCTTGGAGAGCTGGCTGGAGAGTCCGTCTCTTCAATGCTGTTCACGCTGCTAGTTCTGGACACTTTGGGTCTTAGCACAACCTGGTTGTAGTTGACGGCAGAAGCTTCTTGCTCCTGTGAGGAATGTTGAGGCCCCGTAGCCTCCTGCGTGTGCCTCACGAGAGGGGCAACGCTGCTGATGGGGATATGCTTGCCCATGGTCTGCAAGGTTTCACCCTGTGGCAGGACCTGGCGAGCATCTCGTGAGAGTCCATAGTTTGGCTTGTGTTTTCCAGTTTCAACAGCTGGAAAATGAGATCCTAAAATATCTTGAGCCCCGATTCGTTTGTCATCCTCTGGCAAACTGACACCAGACAGGTTTGTGCTCATATTCTGGAGGTTTTTCTTAGAATAGTCTCTACTGTCTACAAACAAACCCTTGCTAAATGTAGGACTGTCATTCATTGAAAAGCCAATTTTACTGTCAGCTGTGCTGGATGAATCAGAACCCAATTCTTCTTCAGTTTTCCCTTCCCTCTTCTCTTTAGGATGGTCACTATCTGTGGGAGATCCTGTTGTAGCCCCATACACCTAAGGGGGAAAGTTGGATTACTTAGTTATTCAGGGCTGTTACCTTTACAGGACTTTTTTTTTTTTCTTCCCCCTAAATAAATCATCACATTTTCAGGGGAACCGCAGACCTTGTGAACTCACCGCTGTTTACTGCTGCAGAGGCATGTCTGAAGTTGTCATCTGATTTCTGTCTGTCTTTGGGGCAAAATTCCAAATTCTGGCAGAACAGTTACTGCTCTGTGCTATGCACGTGGTTGTTACCTAAGGCTCCTGCCTTAACAAGGCCTCCAGAATATGCAAAAGCACACTGATTACCTGCTTTCCAACACAGAAAAAGATTCCCAGTATCTGATTAAGTTCTGCTGGGACACATCAAAGGGAGTGGAAGGGCTGACAGCAGGGCGCTGCGGCTTCCCAGCTCACCGGAGAGCCAGATGCCCAAGCCTTGAAAGGAAGTTTTGTATCGGTAAAAGCTGGTTTTCAAATTACAACATTTTGCTACTTCTAACGTTGCTCACACCAGAGCAGCACTGTCCCATCATAGTTAATATGATCACAGTCTGAGCATTTCTAAATCCTTGCTGCAACTTCAAAGTACTCCTTTAAAATTACGAGTGGCACCCTGCAGCACCCATGGAAGTACAGACTGAAACATTGAGCTACATTCATTTACAGAAACAACTCCAAACAGCACACAGACAGGTCATCCACTAGCTCAAAAGTAGTGTACGCCCAGCGATCCAAACTTAAGGGGGCCTTTTCCTGTATTTTCAAATGAGGTGCCCCGGAGATGCGGTTTCATAACGCAAGGCTTCTCTTTTGGCCTTGGTTTGGTAAGTGCTAGTGACAGCTTAGGATAAAGACCTGAAGAGACACCATGCCTATGAACAAGCAAGAGAGAAAACTACACTCAAAAGATGGCTCACCCAGAAGGAAATGAATCCGGCCTCAAGCGCCTGAAGGCAACGAGCCAAAAGCGTTACGGCTGACATTGCTTGAGACTAGAAGCTGACTCCTAACATACCAGAAAGACAGATTATACTCATATGAGCATCAAGACGTGCAGAAGACCACTCAGGAGAGATGAGTGATGGTACAGAAATCCACAGGTTGGCTAGCGCACATAGTCCCCATGGACACTGAGCTTCACAAGGTATATTTTCTACGTCCTGTGTGATGTTTTCTTATATACTGTCTGAGGATTTCACACAGGAAATCTTTACACACAACCAAAACACAGGTGTAAGAAAGCAGCAGACCAGAGTCACAGTTCATCTTTATGAAGGCTTTCTAGCAGTAACAAGGCTGTGCAGCTGCTCCACGGATACTTTGACATCTCTCATATTTCTAAATAAGGAGGAGCTGTGATGCAAACCAGCCACAGCCAGCGAGGCATCAGTGGGCACACTGACACCGTCCGCGCTTTGTGCCAAGAGCCAGTATTGGAACAAAAACCCAGGGCTTGTGATCGCCTCAGGCCCGGGCTTGCTACGTGGTAAGTGCTTCCCGGTCCTGGTACATGTCCGAGCTTCCAGAATTAGGCCAGGCCATTTAATGGCGCTTGTGGGTCTGCTGACTCAGTGACTGAGTTCCCAACTCTTTATATCTTTTTTAGCAAGTTCCACTTCTCATTCCAACCATCAGTGCAACATCTTGTGGTGTCATTGTACAATGAATCTCATTTTAGGAACTGTTGCCTTCCTACTAAAAAATAAAACCACAACAAAATTGATTTACTCTATGAATTTCTCATGACCATAAGGCTCCATATTTAAAGCCAATAAACACAAGAACTGATTTTATTGACCTTAATTTCCTGGACTCTGTGTTATTCCAGTAAGTGGCAGTTTACGGCAATTAGTTGGCAGCACCTTTCAAAGAAACATTTGTGCTACAGGGTGTGCAGTGTCTTGAGCGGTGACCAAGGTTTCCGCATAACAACATGATCTTCTCATTCTGACACCAGTAGTAATGGGGACAAACAGAGACTCGTTCACTTTTTTCCCCCCATGACACCAGCGTATGCCCCACAACAAAGCATTTTTTCCCTTTTGCTCATCTGCATGAACTTGTACCCTCACCCAGCCAGGTGTCTGCAGCTGTACAGAACGGCTGTCTGGGCAGCTCAAAGCCAAGTCCTTGTGTGCGATGCCCTGGTATGGCAGCAGTACCTGCTGGGGAACACATGGATTCTAACGCTCGTAACGTATCAGACACCACCATCTAGGTGTCAGCTTGTGCTTTACAGCTGCAGTGCCCTGTGCAGATGCAGCTCTCTGCCTTGGGGACCTGGCACAGCAATTTTCTCTCTCCCTGCCTCAGTTTCTATTAAGTTGAAGTGCAATGTCTCCCATAAAATCCTTGGGGAGCTACTCATGATGC
Source organism: Psophia crepitans (assembly GCA_013399095.1). Classification (NCBI taxonomy): domain Eukaryota; kingdom Metazoa; phylum Chordata; class Aves; order Gruiformes; family Psophiidae; genus Psophia; species Psophia crepitans. Next base: position 89,011 of record VWZZ01003606.1, on the reverse strand, counting down.
TGCATCAGAGAAGGTATTACTGCTGTTTCCAGTTTGCATACAGACACACAACATGCATGACAGAGTGGAAATGCTGTGCTGAAGAGCCACATTTTCTTCCTCGCCATATCCCCTTTCACTGCAGACTGGCATTTGGCTGACAAGTTGTCATGCCCGCACAACCTCTTAAACCCAGCAATTACTCCATTCCTTATTTTTAAACTTAAAAAAGAGGTCTGTCAAGGCAGAAATATTTGTTCTTTTAGTCATCCTGCATATTGGCTGCCCACTAAGACCACTCAACTCCGTTGGCAGCCTCAGTCCAGACACAGCTGTGACATTCACCCCCAGCTTAGCTACGGCCCCAGACATGGGGCACCTCTTCTAAGTCCCATGACTGAAGAGTGGATCTTTGGCATTAACTTTCAGTCAGGGCAAATTCGGCCCACCTACCTTGACTCTGTCTTCCAACAAACTGAATGGGGTTTCTGAATATCTAATGACTATTTCTGGGACCAACAAATGAAGTAAAATAAAGCAGAAATTTTTTAAAGTGGCTCTTGAGACTCAGAGGAACCACTAATTCTCATTACAAGAACAAGACGTAGGAGAGATGCTTCACCATCCATTGCTGGAACAGCACTGGAAGGATGTTCTGAGGAGTACGACCATCTCTGGTGGAAACTGATGGATCCTTTTTTTAATTTTGATTTCATAGAATCATAAAACTTTATGCAACCCTTCTATAATTCCTGATGAGACACATAATGCAGATTGATATGATGTTCCATATGAGCGTTTCTGAGCCATACTAAGATAAAAGTAAGGAAACCACTGGGCAGTGGTGGGCGTGTGTTAGAGAGAACACGATACAAGATATAAGATTAGTTTTGAAGGAAAGAAGGTTATGCCGAGACTGGGTGGCATGTTTACAAACGCCACTTGTTACCTTCTTTTCCTTGTGATGCATTAAAGTCCCAGGCCTTATGTCTTTAACATGTGTATCATTTCTGGACTGTTCAGCATGACTGTTTGAGTTTACATCCATAAAAGAGCACTTCTGGAAAGCCTAGGAAATAAATACTGCAGGTTATCAGAAGACCAAGAGCTTTTACACAGAAATGTCTGGACATGATCAACTACAAAGCGAGCATTTGTTTTTTTAACATTCACAGCTCAACAATATGATCTACTAGCTCATGAGATAACAGAGATTATTTTTTTTTTTCTTTTTCCCCAGACTATCAGACAGAGAGAAATAGGGCATCCCTTCCAGCCGGCCAAGACTGCACTCTAACTTATCATGCCGACCTCAACATTCCCTGCAGGGAGATGAACTTGATTTCTAATTTTACAGAAGAGAAGATGAAGGTACACAGAGGTGCTGCAAACTATCCAAACTTAAGTAGGAAGCCCACAACAGACTTTGGACTTGTGACAGGTGACGGATAACCATCCAAGAACTACATCACTCTACCTGTCACCACACAAACTGTTGTTAGAACTTTAAACTTGGAGACGTGTCTTTGCCATAGTCCTCACTGATGCTCCAGATAGTGACAGTCTCAACACATGGGCTTGTGGACCACCGGCCTCCCACCGTGTGTACCACAGGGCATGGCCTGGACTTTTCAGTCATTTCTTTTTTCTTGCCATTTCCTTTGGGTTCCTCTGTCCAAATGGGTCCCACGTCTGGAGGAACAGAACTATCACTGCCACCACTGCACCGTGCTGGCTGCCAAGTGTGCGTCGCTGGGATTTCTGCAGGCCTCTACTGGCACAGTCAGATGCACAGGCAGGACGTCTCTGCCAGCCAGGGCAATGAGGGAGAAGTGCTTACAGGAGTTACGCACACCATGATGTGTGAGAAGATTATAGTCTTATGCCATGTATTAGGGAAATTCTTTAATTCCTGGCAACTCTGGTGAAATTAATAGCCCTGATTACAGGTTAGAATCAGGTCTGTTCTTTAAATATTGTATTCCTCATGTGTAGTGCATGTTTATGCAAACTCAGAAAAGTAACAATAATGAAAAATTCTAGTGCAAAAATCAGGGTGTAGAGTTTCTTCTCGTTCTGCATTACATCCTATTTGTATGTGGTCATAGACCAGAGTAACTAAGATGACAAGGAGCTATTTGAAAAAATAGTCTTGCTCCTTATAATGCAGGGTATAGACTTTCCTCCACTTACCCATTTGAGAGACCAGTGATGTGGTTTTTTTTGTTAGGCATACCATTTGCAAAGGCATCTTCAAAGTAAGTCCTTCGGGCTTTAAGTGACAAAGAATCACCTATTATTTCTCTTAGTAATCTCTTTATTTATCACTTTTGCTCTTAAATACCTGTAAGTGTCCAAATACAGTTTGTGCTACAGCAGCTGATTATTTTTATGCATTTTCCCTGCCAGATTAAAAAGGTACTTCCCATAAAAGTACCTCCACATTGTACCGAAGTCTCTTTTGAACCTTCACATTCTTAACAGCCTTTTCAAATGGGGACGTATGGATACTTAATCATGGATGCACAGCCCAGTGCTGATCTCACTGATCCTGTACACAGAGAGAGAAACACTCCCTGTTCTCACATCTACACCCGAAGGAGACACTAACTGTGGCAACAGCACTAATCTGGGAGCTCCAGTCAACTTGTTCCTGCAACGTCTGTTTCTTCCCAAGACATGCAGCTGTGGTCTGGCCTACATTTTGTTGTTGTTCATGTGGACTTTATATTTCAGTGAATGTATCATGACCATTAAGTGATTGCTATCACCTCCCTGCTCTCATACTTCACTAGTCTGACTTTAGCTATTTAAACAGTAAGGATTTTTAAATGTATTTCCAGGCTGTTGATGAAAATTCAGAGTGACACTGGGCTTGTAGCTGGTCCCTATGGGACCTGGCTATAAACATCTGCATCAAGAGCAGCACTTTTGGAGCCACACTGCTCTCAATTGCCCTGTGACAGGGTTTTTTCTCTACTCTGTGGTGCCAGCTTTTTATCAGAATGTTGTATGATGTTTGATCAAATGATTTACAAAAATGTTTATAGGTATACAATTCAGTTTAAGCCAACCTGTTACCTGATCAAAGAGTGTTGTTTGCTTTGACAGATGTGTTCCATTACATCGTGTTTGCTAGCATAACTATGTCTGCACTTCAGTTCCTCACCAACTGAATCCATATCTGATTTTTTCATTATTCTGCTTGTGACTCCTATCAGACTAATGAGCCTGTATAGCTCCTGGATCAAGCAGTTTGCCCTTTCTAAAACATGGTACTCTGACAACCTTCTAAAATGTACCTGGTATTTTGCTATTTGTTTAAAATAAGCATTGCTTGTCCCCCAAACTAGCGTTTAAACACTCATTCCCCGTACAGCTACCATGCCTATTCCTCCTCCTTAGCTCCCCTCAGCCCCCATTCCAGCCTTAACCTCCATTTCATTGCCACCAGTTGCAAGGCTGCCGGGTTGCCTTCCTGGAGACAGGAGCCAATGTGACAGGTTCAGTGTCCCCAGCTCTCCTGTGGCACCGGCCGTTAGCACACACATGGGGGACAAGGGTAAACCGCCGCAGGTAAACCTGCAGACCAGCTCTCTGCAGTGCTGGTGGGTGAGGGTTGAGCAGGGTGTACCCATCACATCTAACAGCCGCTGCTTGACATCCACGTCTCCCGTGCTGCAAACACTCCCTGGGCAGCCCCAAACCCACCTTTTGGCAGGTGGAGAGCAGGATCATCTCATGTTGTGACAAGTACTCTGAAACACCCCAACATCAGAATTTATAGTCAGTTAAGATGATCTACATCTCCTGTCCTCATGTGGGCATGGAATAGGACAGAGAGGGCCTCTGGGAAGCTGGAGCTCACTGATGGTAGCTGGAACAGTGGTATTTCACTGCAGCTTCACTGTCACTGAATTAAACCCACCTTGTGAGCTATCAAGCAAAGGACCAGCAAGAGAGCACTACTCCTGTGCCACTGGCAGAGTAACGTACCAGTCACACAACAGGGAACAGCAAATGTTCCAAAAGCTCCAGGAAACACTGGACTGTTTCACAGAAGTGAGCATAGCCTGCCGGGAGCAGACCCCATATCCTCTGCTCCCACCAACATTAACACAAATGACAGGCTCTCAGCACCCTGCCGCTCTGCTGCTGTCAGAAATGCTAAGCCAGGGACAACTATACCAAACGCACACCAATATTTTACTTGTCCCACCTATATGTGTAGGATTCTCCAGTGGTAACCACTGCATTCTTGACCACTTTCTCAGCTCCAGGCATCTTGAACAACATTCATGTGGTGCTTATGAAACATGTACCGCCCAGTGCAACAGAGTGGGACTGGGTGAGACTGGCAGACCTACTTTCCATCATGTTCTGAGCTAGAAATTGTGCCGAGGCCCTAGAAGTGAGATTGGTACAGGTCTCTTTGTGTGCAACTCAAAGGGCATACCTGTAATTCTGCCATTATTTTATCTCCTTCCTCTTCCTCCTCGTCTTTTGCAGCTGATGCTACAGCATGCCCTGTGCTCCGGGACAATGCCTGATCCTCTTTAGGGGCTTTAGAGTGTGCTATCTGCCCGGCATCTTCACTGCATTCCTGTAAGGGGATAAAAAAGCACAGACAGACAATATAGTAGAGCCCTAATACAGAAAATTTAACGCTACTGCAGTTCCTCTGCTGCAAGCTCTTCCTTTTCTTCCTTTTGAAGGAGACTGTTACTTCATCAGCTCAAAAGCAACTAACATTGCTGACGTGGTAGCAAGTGCACAGCATAAAAAGCTTCCTAACTTGGATTTCTCTCCACTTCCCTCAGAGAACAGAACAGATGGGAAAAGGAAGTCCAAAGAAACAAATTTGCAAGATTTCTGTAAAAACGCAAGCAAATCTGAGCTGATCTTCTCCATCTGTGTAAGGCGTGCTTTTTTTTTTATTTTTAATCTTCTTACCACTCTAAATGAAAGCAGCCTGTGACTCCTACACTGCTAGGAGGTAAGAGCAGCAAGACTCGTCCTGTAAACAGAACCGATCAAACCTCACTTGTTCATTTGGCCCAACAGTAGTGTTTCCTGGCAAGCAGTTTCAGTAGCTCTCCAGGATGTAGCTCTGTCTCAACTTATTTTGGGGTTTATAGAGACAGACCAAGCCTGGGAACGTTTCTCTGTGCCAGCCACTCATCAACAGACTGATTGCCTAGAGTCTGAATCATCAAACCTTGACAGCAGCAGACTCTTTTCTGGCTGCATAGATGACATCTCCTGATCTTGTCGTGGTTAGTCCTGAACCTGGCAGGTAACTGCGTCGTGGAGGTGGAGGAGGCGGAGACTTGGTCAGCTTGTCATTATCCTGTTCTCCATCAGGAACTTCGTCTGCAAGTAAACAGAGCAGCAAAAGTGAGCATAGGTGCAGGAGGCAAAAAAAGTATTGGCATCCCCACTTAAATTGGAAAAGAAAAAAAAAGTCTTAAAAGGTCCTGCTGCTGAATATATATGAATAGAAACACATTTGGGATTTAAATGGAAACGTCTTGAACAAAAGCAGACAGTGCTGCACTTGCACAGAGAAACCACGTCACTTTACTCAGAAATTTTCAGCAAAACTCTTGTCCCTCACGTCACTGTGGCTGGGTTTCAGCCCTTGGTGTGAAAGTGTGACAGCACAGCACACCTCTTCAGATCACTCATAAAGAAGCATGTAAGGCACAGGTTCAGCTGGGTACCTGGTTACAGACAGTGCCCCTGCAGCCTCCTTTCAAAGTGCAGCCCCTAACATGGTTACTGGCAGGACACCAAACCTGGAAGCTTTTGTCATTCTCAGTAACTCTGAAGCAACCAGCACACATTTGTGCTCAGCCTGGAAGGTCCTGTCAGCAAGGTGCCAGGAGAGGAGCTGAAGAGTTTTATCCATCTTAAAGTTGTTTTCACTTTACTTACTGCTCCAGGAATGCACAGTTTTGCCTTTGAATTATCATGTAAGAGCCCTGTATGTATATTCTGCTAACCCATGAAGATTCAAATACCAAACCCAACAGCTGAGCAGAGCCAGCCCTTGCTTTCAGAGGAGAGTCTTCCAAGAGAAGACCAGTTTCTCAAACTGGCATTTCACCACCATGATGCTTTCCCACCCAGCTGCCATTTGTTCCCCACTGTCACTAGATGGTGTTTTTGCCAGAAGCAGCATTACATTGCTTGTGACCTGTCCCTGTGTGCTTCTGGTCACAGGCTAAGGATCATACATGGCAACAGCCACCATTTTCACACTGCTGTTTACAGTGTCTGTCTTCCAGACTGAGAGAAGGATCTTTCTGCAGCTACTCAGTGTTATATAAACAGCTGGAATAAATATAGCCCAGGAAGATAAAATCTCCTGCTTTTGGGATTACCCAGCTGTCTAGGGTTAAGTATTCCCTCTGGGCAAATTGTTGCATAACTGCCCACTCCTGAGGCTGTGTCGGGCTCCTCCAACCTGTCAGCTGGCCCCTGGGGCTGGATGGAGCCCTTGTCTGACCCAGCCTCAGCTTTGTTCCCTTCTTAGCTCAAATGTTCTTTGAAACTGCTTAAGCTTAAAGAAATGCTCTGTTATATTATGCCCCTCCCTGGCTATCTGGCACTCACTTCCAGAATTGTAATAAGAGTGAATTTCCAGATGCACTTTACATTAGACCACTTCTTTGCTCAATACGCACCACTGGTTTTTGTGACATTAGATGTACTGGTGCTGTAAAATCAGAGTAATTCTCTGAGATGGTGCTTAGCAGACTATGATGTGGGGCCTGAGTAAATCCCTACTCCTTTTAATGGATTCAAGCCATTACCCTCAAACTGCCCTCATGAGACCCCACCTGGAGTCCTGGGTCCAGCTCTGGGGCCCACAGCACAAGAAAGATGTGGACCTGTTGGAGCGAGTCCAGAGGAGACCCATGAAGATGATCAGAGGGCTGGAGCACCTCTCCTATGAAGAAAAGCTCAGAGAGCTGGGGATGTTCAGCCTGGAGAACAGAAGGCTCTGGGGAGATCTCATTGCGGCCTTTCAATACTTAAAGGGATCTTATAAAAAGGATGGAGGGGGACTCTTTACTCAAGTAGATAATGATAGGACAAGAGGCAATGGTTTTAAACTNGGTCCCTTCCAACCCAAGCCATTCTATGATTCTATGATTCTATGAAACTGGTAGCAAGTTTGACTGCAAGAACGCCAAAGTTTTTCTCACAATAAAACAAGGCTGGATGAGAGACATGGAAGACAAATGATTTCTACCATCTCTTTCACATATGTGCAACATTTATCCATCTCCATCTTCAAAACAGGAAATAAAAAGGGGGAACACAGGCAAGAGAAATTGTCAGTGAGCGTGGCAGGTGCCCAGGCTATCAAAAGGTACTCCCCCTCACATCCCCTGAGTGGAGTCATTAAGGAGAGGTTGTGATGGGGTTTGCTCACAGTCAATGCAACAACACTGAGCAAAATGTAAAACTTCAAAGCTGGGTTGCTCTTTTCTTTACTAAACAATTTTATTTCCCTAATCTAAATGGGAAGGAAAAAAAAACCCAAAACTTTGGAAGGAAAAAAAATGAGGAAAAGACCTTATTCTAACACTTTTTTTTTTTCCTTAAGGCTGAGTTCTAGCATATTTATAGAGGACGGAATAAATGGACATGTACAATTCACTCAGAGACTAACCATGATCAAAAATACTACTTCATGGAACCTTCTTTGGTGCGAAAGGCCTCAGAGCTTCTGTGAATAAAATGGGAGCTGTTCACAGCCAGCCATTTCACTGAATTAAAGCATTCTGCAATAGGCACAACCAGACTGGAATTAATTTCCCCCACCATTCAAATTTCTACTTGCATCAAAAAAAATCCAACGTGTCTTAAAATGATCTCAAAACAATAATATCTGTTCTGAGGCAGCCTTTGTCTTTAATGGCATCGACTGATCACTCAGCACTTGCAAAAATCAGGGCATTCTTGCATATGAATGCACAGAGAGAGATGAAGGAACTCAATTTCTAATGTACATGCTAGAGACATGCCCCATAGTTTTCACTAGAAAAATCTTGATAAAAAAAGATGAGTTAGAGCCAAGGCCTTAAAGTATTTACAGAGCAAATTTACAGTATTTACATCAGCAAAATTGTATAAAGCATGTAATTTAACTTTGTTTTGTGCTTTGCAGGGGAAAATAAAGAGTTTCCTAACTGGATTCTGGGTGGAGAATGGCTGAGACAACATATTCTGGCAATGTGATCTATCTGGGTTCTGCAGTGAAGCCAACAGAGTGCTCTGCTAATTTACAGCCAAACTGTCTTATGCACGGTATTAGGAGGTTGGTGGCCTCTCTTTCCTTATGTTGCTCACTTTTCTAGTCCACAGTAGACTGATATTAAAATTTTCATCTTGAATCATAGAAGAGTTGGGTAGCATGTGGGATATTTAATCAGATATTAAGGAAAAGTTTTGCTGTTCCCTTATTTATGCTACTATTATAGGATTCATTATGCACAACAGAAGGCAAATGTCTTAATCCCATCAAATTTCTCCTTAAATCCGCTGGCTACATACTGTGCAAAATTGTATTCTAGAAGTGGATTAGTTAACTATGTGAGTTACAAAACTTCTCCGTTATTGTATTCTCCACTTTTTAAGATGTCACAGCTCACTGCACCCATATGGTATTTATTTTCACTGACATTCTCTATTTATGCTACACATTATACAAGATAATTGTGTTGATAGCCAGTAGCCTCACTGAACAGTGCCAGACTTCTAAAATTATTTTATGAGGTTCAACAGAATTTATTTTAAACCTGCCTGTTGCAAAACATCCAAGCAGCCACAACTTGCCAGTGCTAAAGGTGTGCCCAGAACAAAATGCTGGATCTGAAAACTCTTCCCAAATTCTATATGAATTTATGTACACAAGCCCTAGGTCATCGTTTTGCAGCTATTTACAACCTTGGCATGCCAACACCTTGAGTGCAGCAGACACCTCCAGAAGGACACAGTGGAATAAGAGATGGGCAACTGAAACGAGCCCAGGGAGAGAGCAGCTGGCCTACATGGAGGGACTGCAAGTTTGCAGTTTGGAGCCCACGGGGCAGCCTGAGAACTCCAGGATATGATCAAGGTTTATCCACTGCCTTCATGATTTTATAAAGGGAATGCAGAGCTGTTTGCCAAACTATAGAATATTACCATTGTATGAGATCATTTCGAAACAGATGAAGGAAAGCTCCCTCACAGGATGGGGACCAAGATCCTGGAGCTTGCTGCCACAGCAGCGGGGAGGCAAAGGGCATAAGCAGGTATAGAGGAATTGCTGGATAAGAGCCGCATAGTGAACATGTAAAGGAGGAGGCTGGGATACTCCCTCTAACTGGGGGTGCTCAGGGAGTGCTAGCAGGCTGCAGAAGGTACCCAGGCCTGTGCTGCCCACAGACAGTATCTCCCATTGCCTCTGTCAGAGACAGACACCTGAGCTGGGTGGACTGTTGCCTAAGGGACTGGGTAAGAATTTTGCAGCTGACTCATGTTTGCCTAATGAGATAAATCCAAGGTTTGGCTGAGGCATCTCCTTTGCTCCTTGAACTTTAAAGAAATTCAGACACAGAATCATAGAATTGTTTAGATTGGAAAAAGACCTTTAAGATCATCAAGTCCAACTGTTAACCTAACACTGCCAAGTCTACCACTAAACCATGCCCCTAAGCACCACATATACGTGTCTTTTCAATACCTCCAGGGATGGTGACTCAACCCCCTCTCTGGGCAGCCTGTTCCAGTGCTTCACAACTCTTTCACTGAAGAATTTTTTCCTAATGTCCAGTCTAAACCTCCCCTGGTGCAACTTGAGGCCATTTCCTCTTGTCCTATCACTGGTGACTTGGGAGAAGGGACGAACACCTGCCTACAACCTCCTTTCAGGTAGTTGTAGACAGTGATAAGGTCTCCCCTCAGCCTCTTTTTCTCTGGGCTAAACAACTCCAGTTTCCTCAGCTGCTCCTCATAAGACCTGTTCTCTAGACCCTTCTACCAGCTTCATTGCCCTACTCTGGACACGCTCCAGCACTTCAGTGTCTTTCTTGTAATGAGGAGCCCAAAACTGAACACAGTACTCGAGGTGCGGCCTCACCAGTGCCCAATACAGGGGGACAATCACTTCGCTACTCCTGCTGGCCACACCATTTCTGACACAAGCCAGGATGCTGTTGGCCTTCTTGGCCACCTGGGCACACTGCTGGCTCATGTTCAGCCGGCTGTTGACCAACACCCCCAAGTCCTTTTCCTCCAGGCAGCTTTCCAGCCACTCTGCCCCAAGCCTGTAGCACTGTGTGGGGTTATTGTAACCCAAGTGCAGGACCTGGCACTGAGCCTTGTTGAACCTTACACAGCTGACCTTGGTCCATTGATCCAGCCTGTCCAGATCCCTCTGTAGAGCCTTCCTACCCTTGAGCAGATCAACACTCCTGCCCAACTTGATGTTGTCTGCAAACTTACTGAGGGTGCACTCCATCTCCTCATCCAGATCATTGATAAAGATATTTAAGAGAACTGGCCCCAGTACTGAACCCTGGGGAACACCACTTGTGACATGGATTTGTATGTTAAATTGTGAAAGAAACAGGACTGGAAGGACACCTCATCATCCTGCTACCACAAAGTAGTTCTACCCATATAATTCTTGATCAGTGCTAATCTAAACCATTCTCTCCAATGACGAGGCTCATACATCCTCCTCACTGCCTCATACAGACTTCTTCAGTCCTTCCTACATAGAACATGTTCTTTCTGTTAAATGTAGCTCATGCTGCAGACACCTAAAAACTAAAAGAAGGGGGATTTAGATTGGACGTTAGGAAGAAATTCTGTCCTGTGAGGGTGGTGAGGCACTGGAAGAGGTTGCCCAGAGAAGCTGTGGATGCCCCATCTCTGGAAGTGTTCAAGGTCAGGTCGGGTGGGGCTTTTGACAATCTGGTCTAGTGGAGGGTGTCCTTGCCCATGGCAGGGGGTTGGAACTAGATGATCCTTGTGGTCCCTTCCAACACAAACCATCCTATGATCCTATGATTCACCTTCCTTATCATTATGAGGTTCTTCCCTAATACCTAACCTGGATCTTTCTGGTTGCAACTGCTAATTTCCATTGCTGTTCTACCCACACAAAGGAAGGCGGTCTTTTTTTAAGCAGATTTTTATGTATTTAGAGATTGCTTTGTCCTTCCTCAGCCTTTGCTTCCTCATGCTAAATAAAACCTTTCTTTTTTGTTCTGCAGAGATCATGGGTTTTTTAGAGTTCTGGTCATTATCACCGTTGTCCTCTTGACTCCCTCCTATTTGTTCAGTCTTCCTTGAAGTCCAAAACATTGAGTTTGGGAATCTCTATGTAAGAGCTCACCACCGCTGAGCAGGTTCATGTGTCCTGTGAGTATTCCTGTTCATTTCATTATAATGTTTGCCTGTTTTTTGCAGGGTCACAGTCTGACTCACATTCAACTTGAAACTCAGTATATCTATACCATAGCTGTGGACAGCCAGAATGCCTACTGTGAAAGTTACTCTCATTCATTCCTACGTATCTATCCACTTTCCCAAGACAAGTCAGTTATGTAGCATCACAGGTGATTTTCAGACCTCCGAGGGACTCATCCAAAACGTCGGTTGTATTTACAGTTTAAGATTATGAAGTTAGCAAGGATCATTAAGATCAAATATTCTGACTTTCCACTTAACATAGGTAGAAGGATTTCTTTAAGCAGGTCTTGCATCATGCACAAAGCTTGTGCCTGAGCAGCCTTTCGGAAAGAAACATAGTATTGCTTAAAGATTTGAAGTGGCAGAGAATCACATATGTTCATATTTAAATTTCAGTGATTAGTTACTCTGAATGTTAAAATCTGACACGTAATTTTTAATGTGGCTTCTTCTCGCTTCAGCTTTTAATTTCTGGAACTTGTCAGAACATGTTCTGCAAAGCTAAAAGGCTTCCTTACCCTCAGAAACCTCAGACAAGTTTTGATCTTCCTTTGATAACAAGCGTGTCTACAAAAAGAGCTTTTTAGGTTTCTGATGGTAAGATCATTTGTGCTCATACTGTCTATGGCTCTTTCCAGAGCACTTTGTAATTCTAAACATCTAAGTGCAAAACCGAACACAGAATACTAGATATAGATATAGTAGTATAGTATACAGATAACTCTCAACTCTGTCAAAAGCAGGTGTACTCTTACTCTCCTGCTCATGAGGACCCTTTATCTCCAAAGGACAAGCTCACTCTCTCAGTTGCAATACGAGGAAATTCGTGTTCAGCTGGTTACCAACACTGGCATCTGTAAAATCACTGCATCCTGTCTGCAGGACCCGCATTATTCCTCAGGGACATACTCTTCAGGTATGATCAAGAACACAGAAATCCATAAACTGAAAACACTCTATAAAGTAGGAAAAATAACCTCTCTTTTCCAGATATGCAATTCTTTAGCACCATTTATGCTAGCAAATCTTACCTGAGACTTCTAGCTTTTCCACTGCATCCCCTTTAGACAGGGGTGCTGACTGGGGAGGCATCTCCAGGTTAGGAATTGACTTCATGATATTGGCCTGGGCCTCTTCCAAGAGCTTTTCAAATTCCTTTCCATTATAGTGATCCAGGTTTTGTCTCTTCTCTTCCCATTTCTTTTCAGCTTTCTAGACCGAAAAAAAAAAAGAGTAAGGCATCTATTTATTTTCCTGATTTCTGTTGCTATCACTTTAAAAAAAAATCCATGTATAAACATGATAGGTCAACATGGATAGATTCTTTCAGTTTGAGTCAGCAACTAGAGGAAATAAATTAAAATTAATTGTACACTGGTTCTGACTTCCATTGTGCTAGACATGGCACAGACACAGGACAGACTGACAGTGGCCACTGCTCACTAAAGGAACAAAGGCAAAGTTTAAATCTGGATCACTGCCTTAAGGCACTGGTGGTTAAAGGGCATGTCTGTAATAAGACGTGAGAATTTACTTTTGGGTTTTCTCAGTGTCTCTGAGTGAAACCACTGGAACTTCACACTCCTTCACTTTTACCTCTCCATACTGAGGGATATGGAGATTTAACCAGTGAATGAAATCCACTGATGCAAGTGTTGCCAGAGAATCATAGGTTATTGTTCAAAAATAAGGTATTCTAAAAAAGATATTTTTAATAAGTTTATTTAAAAAACAGTTACTCATTCTGGTTATATGTTATTATCCTGTTGCATTTAAAAATCAGAGGGTATTTTCAGAAGTGCATGGTGTAGTTAGACGTTAACCATATAAATCCCCAGAACGCATTCGGAAATTCCATCTTTAGTCTCAAAGAGTGAGCCTGGGAGCTCAGACCCAAAGAGAGGACAACTGGTTGAGTAGAATACACCGTACCTCAATTGATACAGCTCGGTTTCTGGTACTTGCATTGTGAATTTCCTCAATGAAAAGACTTTGCATGGTGGTGCCATTGACAGAGACCTGTGGTGCTGGTGTGGCTTGTGTGGGCTGGGAACCTGCTGCAGGCTCTTGCGGGGGCGCTGGTGGGGTGGCCGAGAGGTGGCCACCTGCTGGCACACCTTCGCTGTGGCTGACTGCAGTGGGTGAACCCTGAGTGTGGTTGACCAGGGCTGATGAGTGCTGAGACTGATGGATGACAACAGGAGAGCTCTGCACATGATGGACTGTCATTGTTGAGAAGGGGACGACTTCTGACTTGACTGATGACACCTGGGACTCTGATGTGATTGCTGCGAGGTTTTGCTGTGTGTGTCCCTGGGCATGCTTGGGCTCCTCCTGGTTTTTCAGAGAGTCAGCTGCAGTGGCCTTCTCCATAGCAGAGTATTGTACAGCTTGGGATGGATCCACACCTCTCAGCAATCCTTCTGTAACATGTCTGTCCAGCCAAATTGAACACAACAGTGTGGCACACGGTTAGCATATAGACAAGTCATGAGCAATAGTTAGCAATAAACTTTTGCAAGGGAAAAGCACTTACATCTAAACAACAACATGGTGTTTTTTTCTTCCTGATGCTCCCAGTTGTGTGATTTTTATAGCTTTCTCTCAGACTCAGAGATTCAAGTTTTAAAGAGGCCACTCTAATTAGGATGTTCTTGCCTTTTAAGATGTTTACAAATGTTTGTGGATGTACTGGCACTCTCTGACCAAAGCATGAGTTACAGTGAGTTGATTTTACAGGGAAAATGGAAACCAGTTGACTTAAATTTTACGCACTGTATCTAGCTAAACAAGATATTCAACCATGTCCTGGGCTGCATCAAAAACAGTGTGGCCAGCAGGTCGAGGGAGGTGATTCTGCCCCTCTACTCCGCCCTCGTGAGACCCCATCTGGAGTACCATGTCCAGCTCTGGGGTCCTCAATACAAGAGAAGGACATGGACGTGCTGGAGGGAGTCCAGAGGAGGGCCACAAAGCTGATCAGAGGGCTGGAGCACCTCTCCTATGAAGACACGCTGAGAGAGTTGGGGATGTTCAGCCTGGAGAAGAGAAGCCTTCCAGTACCTGAAGGGGCCTACAGGAAAGCTGGAGAGGGGCTGTTTATCAGGGACTGTAGTGATAGTACAAGAGGTAATGGGTTTAAGCTGAAACAGGGGAGATTTAGATTAGATCTGAGGAAGAAATTCTTCACAATGAGGGTGGTGAGGCACTGGAACAGGTTGCCCAGAGAAGCTGTGGATGCCCCGTCCCTGGAAGTGTTCAAGGTCAGGTTGGATGGGGCTTTGGGCAACCTGGTCTCGTGGAGGGTGTCCCTGCCCATGGCAGGGGGGTTGGAACTACATGATCTTTGAGGTCCCTTCCAACCCAAACCATTCTATGATTCTATGATATTCCTGGACTATTAGCACAGAAAGGTGTAGATACATAGAATCTGAGGTAGCAGTTTTGCAAACTGCCAAAACAAAGCCTTCAGGGGATACTTCATGAAGGTCTTGTCTGTCACGAGTTTTGCACAGAATGAGCAGAGGATTTAGAGACTCACCTATTTCTGGCAGCTAGGTGTGAAATGAGTGAGTTTTGGAGTACAGCTAGTCATCAAATGTCATCACTTTTTCCTTTACTGAAACAGACTTTATGAAGCTTAATATGCAATTTTGCTGCAAAAAATTACTTTTGGTAAACCTTTGGCATGCATAGCTAATTGGGGTTTTTTTTTCCTCCAAACAGGGCGAGACAGGAAATAACTGTCATTTTCAAGAAAAGAAAACTAATATGAAGGATATAGATGTTTATCTACATGGAAAAATAACTGACAGCTCTTACAAGATCTGTTACATAAACCATTTTATCCATCTGCCAGTAATGGGAAATCCATTTTACATATGCTCCAGGATACATGGAAACAATGGCAACCCTACGTTCCTTAGAGTAATGGTAGCAACAACAGGCTTATCACTTTTTCTTGTAACTGAAGTAAAATTGAGACCACCACCACTGACAGTTTGGCCTAATTCACTGATTTTGAGTAGGAATTAAATTCAGTGCCTACTGCCTCATATAAACCAGCAGTTATTTGCTGCTCATATATTCTGACAAACATGGCTAAACACTGGCACTTAGTGGACACAAATTTTATGTAATATTTCAACTTTCTCTAACCATCTTCCTTGCAAAAAACAGAATAAAGAATTTGCATGAATTCACAAGCATATTGAAAAATATTTCTTTCAGAAAGTTCAGGATATCTTAGACACTTTTTCTGTTTTATTTCTTACTGTTACATTTTTGAGGATGCACGTTTCAGTTTCAGAGAGTATTTCTATGCACTTAGATTTTCTGTAAATGCCCAGAGTTCATTAGCTCAGATATGGAACTGATGAGACGCTGTAAGCTTTGTCATCCCGGTACTTCCCAAATCTAGAAGTGCTGAGTTCAGAGGGAGCTAGTTTCAGTCATAAGATCTTGACGACGGGGGCTGTTGGTCAGAACAGAACCACTGCACAGAGCACAGGAAAGGCTAATTTGATTTCCCAGGAGAGGGCTCTAGGAAGAATCTATAAAATACTGCAAGTTGCATTTCTCAAAATAGCCTGAGGAGAGGGAGAGAAACCAAACCCGAAAGCTGTTCCAGCCCTGCTTGAGGAAATTCTTTAGTTTTGGAAAAAAAAATAATCACCTCCTGAGCATGGTAAGGATATCAGTCATGCTGCGCACACGTTTCAGCAAGCTGTCTAGCTTGTGTGGTTCTTCCTTGAGGAACCTCACGGCTTCTACCTCAATCCGGAGGATTGCACGCATTTTGTTCTGCAATGTCGGGAACTCTCCTGTAAAGACAACAACTGTGAAGCTCAAGAGGAAATGATAAAAGCCCTGGGGAGAGACAGAGGATAAGGTGAATGTTAAATAGCTGGGTGTCTACCTCCCTCCACGGGTCATGCAACAAGCTCCTTAATTCCAACTTTAAATCTCTCTGGAAGTGAAAGTTAATGACCCCAGATCAGGCTGTTCTCAGACAATGTGGTTAAAAGAGAAGAAACAAAGGTAAAAAGGCTAAGTACATACCTTTCAGGGTGGCAACAGCTTCTCCCACTTGACGCAAAAGAAACGCTCCATCTTCAACATCTTTCAATGTGACTGTCTTGCTGGAAGCTGTGGAGTCCGTCTTCAGGTCTTCAACAAATGCCTCCAGCTCACTGGCAAAACAAAAAAAATGGACATAAAACGTAAGCAGGACTTTCGTTACAGTCAAATATATAAAAATGAATGGACTAAACTAAACCAGAAACCCCAACTGTGGCATCTTTAAATTTGACACCACAGGCTGAAAAAACAGCAGGGTACCATGGGGGAGGATGCTGGACACTCACACTCACGGGATAGGACCAGGCCTGTAACTAGCCCAAGTCATGGATTTCTCTGACAGGCTGCAGATGTGCAGAGCACACTGACCTCAGGGCAGCTGTGCCACAAGGGGCAGGAGGGGTGGTGAAACACACCTAACAGCCAGCCAGCCAGCCCTCTGGGGGTGCACATCCTGTACTGTACCGTGACATCCAATACAGGTTGGCACCTTGCATCTTCTCATTGCTGACGACATGCAAAGGAATGCCCAACAGCGAAGTAACAAACCCAAAACTGGCAGTAACGGCAACCCTGTAACCCAAATGTGACCCTGTTTATCTGCCGGGTCCTGCCGGACAGGATACAGGGTCTTTTTTTCCACAAACAGCCAGACTGAAACAGCAAGTGTGCAACTCTCGCTCAGCGTTTGGATTCAAGAATGAATCACTTCAGAGGTTTTTTTCCAACAAGTGCCGTCACCCCATGCTTCCTTTGGCTCCTTCTGGTGCTTCCTCATTGCCTTTTCCCAGTATTTTTTCCAGTGCTTCCATGCTTCACATATTTTCACAATCCTTCAGACACATTATTTTTGTTTTGGGGGAGCAACTTTTTTTTCCATTTAAGGTTGAGATCATATTGCTTTAGCTGGAGTTTGCACACAGAAGCTTAAAAATTTCTCAAAAAAACCCAACCCCTGAAAAATGCATTATGTGCAACTACACAAACATGTAGATACCTTAAAAGGATCATCTCTTAAATATTTATTCTAAGAGAAATCCACCTCTATTAAGATACCAGACTTACTAACTGGAATGTTCTGAGAAGCAGTTTAATTGCATGGTAGGAAACAATGCAAAGCAAATTCTGAACGGACAAATCAGCTACTCATTTTAACCTAATTTTGGGCCTCATTTCCCACATCCACTCAGCTAGCAGTTTTGCTGTTGCTGTACGAGAACCAAGATGTGGGCTGATTGCCTGAAAAGGGGGAGGGTAGGACTGCCTTCTGCACCAGCTGCAGGTCTTGCATTTCCACACATTTCCCTTGTGCCAGCATTGCCACACAGATCCAGCAGAAAATTACTTATTTTCAGCCAGATCACTTCCTAGATCCATGTTCGTGAGTAGGTGACATGAGGAGGAGAAGAGAAGAGTCGGTCGCCAGTAATGGGATAAAAAAGAGAAAATCCCTTGCAGCACCATTCCACATTTACGTCAATTTAAAGTGAAAGCACAGTCACACGGAACAATAAATGGCGATACGATAGTACTTCTGATGTACAAACAGAAATAGCATCTGAACATCAAGTGCACACAGCAAAAAAAAAAATTTAAGGCCACTTCTTCCAAAGACTCTGCCTTGAGGAAGCCGGGGGGAGTCACAGTTTGCACCAGCACAAGCGTGCTGGCAGGAAACAATCCAAGGGACCACACGATGGCAGCAAGGGAACGCTTCTCGGGGTATTTTTCCAGTGGAAGAGGCTGCAATAACGCAGGTATCTGCGGTCGCTCTCTGCCTTTGCAATAAAGGGCACAGATACAGCCTAGGAAGGCGCTGGAAAATAAATGCGGCTTTCTGTCGCTCACTGCAACGCAAGCGCTCCTGCCCTCCAGGACGGTGCTCTACAGTCATGTCCCCCCACCCCCCCCCGCCCCGTACCTTTAATGCCCTGATACCAGCACGCAGGCTAGGCAGTGCTGCTTTGGGAATCACAGGGTACACCCCCCTCACCTCCCTTCTGTAGATCAGCACTGGAAAAGCAGCTTCTCAGATACTGGCATCCACCAAGCAACAAAAAAGGTAAGGGCAGAAGCTTCAATGTGTTCACAGGTGGAAAGAAGAGGAAGGAACAAACACAGAACAATGTTACGACGTTTTGGTAGGTTTATGACTGTTGGAAATGTAGGGATAAAGGAAAGACTTCCAGGTAGCAGACAATGGCTTTCTTTCCCCTTTGCTCTTTGAGCAGAAATACAGTGATATTTCTGTCCATACAGTGATACTATCAAACACGACAGCTGATCTTGAAGTTACTCAGGGGATACCATCTTACACCGTCTCATGTTGCTGACTAAAAGGGAAAAGAAACTTCAGCCCTCAGGAGCCAAAGTTTGAAACAGATCCATCAGTCTCCAGCATTTCTTTTCTGTAACTGCGAAAACAACTTGGCTTTATAGATCGGACTGAGCAAACCCAATTAACAAGGCACTCACATTCATGCCGCTTCAGAAGGCTAATACAAGATAAAACAATTTTTCTGCACCTATGTTTTACACAGGGGAGCTGAGGCAAACTCTTACGCTGAGATCTTTCTTAGGCAAAAAAGCATCAGCGGGTCTGTCTCAGACTGCAGTGTCAGTAGAACAGGTTACAAAATGAACCGACAAAATTAACACTAACAAATCACCCAGGCCAGATGGTATTTGCCCTGGAGTTCAATAGCAACTCGAGGGTGAAACAGTCTAACTATTAATGCTAAGCATTTAACTCCTTGATTAAAATTGCTTTGGCACCAGAGTAGTAGAAAGTGTCATAGATGATACAAATACATTTTTTAAAAGGGGATGGGGCTATCCAGGGAACTGTAGTCCGGTGAGACTGACACACAGACTTGTAATTGATAGATGCCAAATAAAGAATAAACAAGAAAGAATTAGCGGACTGACGGATAAATATGTGTTAGGGAGGAATTAATGTGATTTGTGCAAAGAGAAGGTAAGTTTCACAAATACACAAGGAAACAACAAAACCATGGGGGAAAGCTATAGCCCAAAAGGCTTTCAGCAAGGTATTTGAGCAAAAGCTTTCAAGAAAGCAAAGCTGCCATGGGACAAGAGAGGAAATTCTCTCACGGATAAAGTACTAGAAGTAAAGGGAAGGGATCAATGAATAGCTAACTCAATTAATGTAGTTTACTGGTGGGTTCCACAGGAATCAGTGCTAGGGCTGGTGCTTTTCAACATACAAATTATTTAGAAAAGAGGATGAATAGTATAATAAAAAAAATCTCAACAGGGTATTAAGTTATTTGGAGGAATGAAAATGAAAGGTGACTGCAGAGCTGCAGATGGACCATCTGGTACTAATTGACCAGGAAAAAACCCAAAGATTAAATTAGCTCCTAATAAATGTAAAGTAATGGTCATGAGAAGAGGAAAAATAAAAACAAACCCAACTCCACCTAAACCCAACAACCTCCCAAAACCCCAAGTTTTAATGCTCAATAATGAACTTTGAACTGATAATCATCCCTTGTGAGATCTTGGATTTGTAACAGAAAGCTCATCTGGAACACGAGGACCGTAGCACCATCACCACATCCCTGCATGAAGTCATGGCGTGCCTACACTCGATATAGCTGTTGCGGGGCTCTCCTCTCTCCCCACTCCCATCTCACGGAAGTACACTAGAGTTAGAAAGGGCATACAGAAAGGCAACAGGGTGACAAAATGTACAGAATGGCTTCTACAAGAGGAGTAACTAAGCAGACCAGGACTTTCCAGGATGGAAAAGGCATGATCAGAAAATGGAGTGGGGGAGCATCTGTAACATCACAACTAGCATGGAGAGGGTGAATATTCTGCTGTGCATAATGTAAGAGTTTGGGGATTGATAGATGAAAGGTGCAAAACCAAACACAAATAGGTTCTTTCTACCCAAAAATAGCATTACTCTGTAGAATTCATTGCACCTAGACGCCGTACACAACCAAGTTGACATAAATTTTAAAAAATGCACAATTCATGAGAAGTAAACAATCCATGCAGAGATTTTCTACATGAAGATACCATCCCTGACCTGGAAAATCCCTGAGCTACAAGTCATTAATGCAAGAAGATGCGCTCTGAGTATTTTGCCATGTTCTTATATCCTTTCCCAAGTATATACTACTAGTGGCTCGCCAAGACTGCTAATTGTTTTGGTTTTACTGAGCATGGTTATTCTTATTAAAAAGTCTGCTACTTTTCCTAACAAAAACCTAAATTGTAACTTCCTATGGATCATATCCAATTAGATAGCATGGATGTGCCTACAATGTAAATACTGTGCTTATAAAACCCTCTCTATTAAAATGCTTACAATGATCCACAACATACAGTAGTCATACCTGTAACATGTTCGCCACAACATAAATACTTCATTACTCAAATGTGTCATACCATCATAATTTGTCCTTAGTCTGGTAAATTTTAAGGCCAGTTTCTACCACCCCAAAAGTGTTATGTATGGACATCTCTAATGTTGAATCAAAAGACCAGATAGAAGAAAACCTACCCAGTTAATCCTGAGTATGTACTTCACCGTTACAAGTGTGAATAAACACTACATTTAACAGTGCTTCTTAGTTTTCATTAAACATCTCCAAACTGCAGTCCTGCTACAGCTGTGACTCACATGGGCACACTTCTGTAGGCACCACGATGAATAAGGTGCTCAACAGGAAACTTGCTCTGAAATGTACACGACGCTTCTGCTGTTTACAACATGAAACCGCCAATATTTTTATTTCTTTATTTCCCAGTGATAATCTTCAGAATTGCAGAAAGAAGAGCTTTTTAAGCTGAGATTTACCACTTCAGAGTAGTAAATACACTTTTGTAAGTATTGCAGAAATCCTTAATCTTCCTGTCTTGCATGAAGCCAGTCTACTGATTTAGTCCTATGATTTAGAAAAGGTCAAGAGGGCAACAGTTGAAAGACTAAGAAATGGTAATTATTTGCCCTGTTGCCTTGCATTTGTTTATACATCTGCACTGGGATCAGCTTAATTGAAAGTGCCTATATAGAATGTTAACCTTTTTCTGAACACTGCCAGTGACATTTGATGTGTAATTTTGTGATGTATGCTCTTCAGTTTTAACAGCCATCAGCTGCTGAACTTAAAGCACTGTTGTCAGATGTGCTTTTTCTTTTGGGCTCTGATCCTGAGAACGTGCAAACACATGACAAAGAAATCTCATTGGACACAGCTGATGAAAAATGATTATTCGTGATTTAACGTTTGTTTCTAGCACATCTCTAAAAGGGTTGAATTCACATTTATAGCAATGAATCATCTAAGTAAGACACTTTCCTGTAACTTTAACAAATGAAGTAGCATAGAAGCAGCAGAAACTGTGAACAGAAAAAATTCCAAACACTGATAAAACAGAACCATAGTGCAATCAAAGTCATATCCTAAACAAACAGCTGTTTGCACTTGACCTCACTCAGTACCCATTTTGTGAGGCAGTGCCATCAACAGCCATCACATAAATTGTTCTTTCCACAGAGGAAAAACAATCTATAAAGTAGGCAATGAGGTACACAGGAATAAAGTGATGAACAGGAGATACTAAGACTACAACACAATGTTCTTTAAGACTACAAACCAGCTGAGAGAATTAGATCCATGAGCATGGACTATTACTACGCATTCAACTGTTCTTCACAGAAAACATATATTCCCTTAGTAACGTTCTACTCTGTCTTTAGAGTCGCACCATTTTTATTACAAGTCTTACTCATCTGACAACGCATTGATCAACATGAAAGATTTACTCTCCTTTACTGTCAATATCTGTACTCCTGTGGCTCTTCAATCATCATTTCCAATGACAAACTGACTATAAAGTTTTGCTCTATTATGGACTAGGTGTGAACTAAATGCAGTAATAAGAAATAATTAGTTATATCGCATCCTATTCGTGAGTGTTAGAACTAGCTAAACTGTTTATTGATTTCAGCTTTATCTTGCCTCCTGCTGACTCTGAATGTGGACTAAAACAAACAACTGGATCCCACCATTCTTGATAGGCCAAAGTTTTTGGGAAAAAGTCTTACAGAGAGCCTTTACACAGCAACAATAACAACAAAGTATTTTTTCACTGCAGATTAGTATAAGGAAATCCCAATGAATAGATTTTAGATGGAGACTGGCATTGCTGATTACAAGTGAACGTCAGTCTCCAACTTATGAACTTCCTGCATATCTCCTGTGCAATAGCCAAAGCACTTACTAGTGAAACCTGATTTTCATACTTAAAGCCAAATGCATTACCTTCCTTTGCATCCATTTGTTCTTGAGGAAATTCCTTCCTCCTTACCTAAAATGTAATACATCAAGCTGAAGGTGAGAACTAGGATAGGGGAAGGCTTTCAAGAGGAGGTCGTCACGTTCCTTGTAAGTCATCTGTCCCTTTACAGGGGGCTTCTAAAGAGGTTGAAACTCTTTGTACTGGTCGGACTTATCCCGTGGGCTGTGCTAAAATGGACTCCCAGTCAGGACCAGTGGTTTGTACAACATAGACACAGTTTTACAGCCAATGTGAGTGCAAGGAAAACAGCTAAAACAGTATACACAGGTGCAGTTTCACTGAAGACAGTGGTGAAAGCTATCACTTTACAGAAGAAAAAGACAAGCAGAAGCAACAAATTCTAAGAGGTTTCTCAACCCACCATAACTTCTTCACAATCTTTTCTTCCTCATTGAGGTATTTCTGCCTTTCTTGTTCCACCAGGTTGCGCTGTCGCTGCACAGGATCTTCAAGCCTCTTCACTGTTTCAATCATTTTGCCATTGATTTCCAGCTCTGCTTTCTTCACCATTGCCCTCAGCATCTCTTGGTTCTGCAGCTGTTGCACAAAAGAAATCAACTTCAATTTTTCCTGCTTGACTGACATCCTTGGCAACAGAATACATTGCAGAGCTCAGAAATAAGTTGGGATAAACATAGTCCTACAGCAATAGAGTTTTTACCTCCTTCTTTCCCTCTTTAACTTTACCTGTAAAGATCATTCTGCGAGGAAGTGTTGGGGGTGAGAAAAGTCTAAATCTGATTAACTTCTAATGTATATACCTAACTTCCAATTGCATGCTGATGAACAAAATACGTTTGGATCAGCACCCCACCTTCAGTGCACGCTTTCTGCAAGGATTGTGGCCCCTTTATTCTGCTCAGTCCAGCATGAATCAAGAATTAATCATGCCTCATGAGAATGCCGGAAGCTTGGCTTCCACTTTGCACGTATCTCGTACGCTTATGCATCGCACTGCCCATACATGCCTCGTGGATAATCCCACACGTTAATGACAAGGCTGGAACGCACTGCTGCTCAGAATGGAATTTTTCAGTCTCTCAAGTGTCAGAGGAAGGATTGTGCCATCCGGTGTAATTTGGTGACAGACATACAGCTTATCTGCAATACATAAAACCTTCTCCACCCACCAAAAAAACCCCAACCCTTTAAAATACAGTAATTTTCTGAGAGCTCCAAAATTTATATCTTCTTTCTTATCTTAGACTTAAGTACCCAAACCATTAATTTTCTTACTGATATAAAGTTTGCAGAGCAAAACACAGCTAAGAAAGCAAACTAGCCTGTACTCTTCTGTGGGTAGCCCTAGAGCAGCTGCGCCCCACGCTCCCACAAACCAAACCTGTTTAAGTCTCTTACGCAAATCACAGAATTCAAAGCGATAAGCAGGGCTCCATCCAGTCACAGCCTTGGGATACGGGCACCATGAACACGACTCTGTTAGCTTAGCCACCATCTCATACTGAATGATTTTTAAAAACACCTGGGTCACTTGGGAGATGAAGTTCCAGTTTTAAAACTAAGAATCAAGCCTTTAGCTGTGTTGTAAACACCCAGGCTTAACAGCCAAACCACAAGCAAACCCACTGCCTCATAGGAAAAATCAGAAAAATGGGTTACCTACAAAACAGTATAAGGCAACAAGACTTTGCTTTTAAGTTGATTCAGGAGAATTCACAGGAATCAGAGGGGAAAAAAAGGCAGCTTTGCCCAGGTCATTCTCTCCAATCAGTATGGGAATTAGAGGAACAAACTCAGCTCTCCCCTCCCAACTCTTCAGTCCTTGTGCCTGACGCTGCCTTCCCCAGCGACACAGCTGTGATGAGCGGGAGGGTAACACTTCACTGAAAGCACGCGGGGCGGTCTGAGCTGTGACAAGCAGGAGGTGTTAGCTCAAAACTCAGCTGAAGATAAGTGTTAGCAGTTAGGGGAAAAAATGAAGCTGGAAAACATTTGAAACAGCACAGATTTATAAACATTGTCAGCTGCTTTATACCAGACTGGATTCTTTTGAAGACAGTGCATATGTGTATTTTTCCCCACTATGGGATTAACGTTTGAGTTTGATAAATTAAAACCTCTTACAGCGAGGCCAGCACAGCTATCTGAGACACACACCTCGGAAGGAAAACATAAATGAATAAATGAGTGAATGAGGACGTAACACTTCGGTCATACAACCTATTCACAGCTCTTTAAAACATGGGGAAATTTGACACAGGGAAGTGACTTGGGAAATGTGAAACAGCTGATCTGAGGTCAGCGAGAAGGTCAGTAACAGAGTCAGGCTTAAGTCTCAGGTGTCCAGAACTTAAGTCCTCTGTGTTCTTCAGCTGGTAACAGTGACTCCCAATAATACCAAAATTGAGTACGTGTGTGTATGAGGTTGTACAATGGCAGGTACACTTTTCTTTTTCTCTTATCTATATTGTACTGGATCAGGCTGAGCTGGAGTTAATTCCCTCGTAGCAGCCCTGACAGTGCTGTGCATTGGTAGCAGCACGGTGTTGGTACCACACCAGGGTTTTGGCTACTACCGAGCAGTGCCGGCACACATCAAGGCTGTGTCTCCAACCCTTCTTCCACCCCCTCAGCAGTAGGCTGGGGGTGGGCAAGATCCTGGGAGGGGACACAGCCAGGACAGCTGACCCAGACTGGCCAAAGGGATATTCCATACCATATGACGTCTGCTCAGCAATGGGAAGCTGAGGGAGAGGGGGAGGAACGGAAGGCATTCGTTTTTTCCAACGTTTTGTCTTCTGGGGTAACCACTACGCTTTTGGAAGCCCTGCTTCCCGGGAGGTGGTCGGACATCACCTGCTAATGGGAAGTAGAGAATAATCTTTTGTTTTTCCTTTGCTTTGCTTCCGCGCGCGGCCTTGCTTTTCGCTATATTAAAACTGCCTTTATCTAAACCCACGATTTTGGAGTTGTTTTTTCCATCTTATTTTTTCCCTCTCCCCTCTCTGCCCTGCTGAGGAGGGGAGTGATAGAGCGGCTTGGTGGGCACCTGGCGTTTAGCCAAGGTGAAACCACTACATATATTTACTGTAGTGACACCTACAGCTAAGGTGCTTGTCACTGCCATTTATGCAGTACTTGAACAGTATTAGAATGTTTCAGTCATAACAGTTTATCCATTCCTGATAACAAGGTTAGGGACTAAAAAATATAATTCAGCCATATTTCAAAAAGTTGAGGACTCTCAAACCTCAGTGTTTGAAGTGAGCTCTTTAAGTCTGGGAATTGACTCATCTTGGTATCAAAGTGGTATTTTTGTCATTTCTATGAAAATTCATGCAACACTTGGCTAGTTCTGGAGAACTTTGGGTTTGTGCTTGGGGAACAGGGACAGAAGATGAGAAGGGAGAGGTGCAGATGGGTGCAGAGAGAGAAGAGAAGGAACCAGGGAAGAGAAGCACTTGTGGCTTTAAGCAGAGTAGAGTCATCAGTCAAAGGGTAACATGAGGCAGGGTGAACAGAAGCAGAGGGGAAGAGCTGTGGGTGAGGAAGAGGAGGCAGTGTCTAGCTGCTACAGCACATTTGTGTCTATGTTCTGGAACTGAACTCAATTCTTACCTTTATTCTGCCAGCAGGTATCAGATCTGAGACTCCCTGGCTAAGTGAACACCTCATTTGTCCCTGAGATGACTCTGCCAGCTACTCTACCACCTCAAGTGAAAGAAGTTTTATGGATCTGTCAGAGTTATTGTGGTTCCACAAGAGTAGAACTCTTTGTAGTTTAATTTTACTTGAAAACAAAGCAAATAATCAATCTTAGACATTCACACTTTGTTTTGTTTAACAAAGAAACTTTGTTAAAACAGTGTTCAAGTTCCAAAGCCAAGTGCTGAAAGATAAGGCAATGCAAGGTAGGCTTTCCTGTCACCACCGAATGGCAATTTCCTGCTAATTAGAGTTAACTGGACTTACAACTGCAAGCAATGTAACACTTTTTTTTAGAATTCTAGCAACCTCTCCTACATTAGCTATCACAGAATCATCGAATCATCGAACAGTTTGGGTTGGAAGGGACCACAAGGATCATCTAGTTCCAACCCCCCCATCACGGGCAGGGAGACCCTACACTAGACCAGGTTACCCCTTGGCTCTCACTCCCTTGGCTCTCACTCCCAGCCTCACCAACCTCCCCAGACAGCTACCCTGTCCCTCTTCTTTGGCTACTGCCCCAGACATTATCTATCACTGCTCTCTCACAAGTTCCCTGGCACCCACTTCAAGAATAATCTGATAACCAGTTTAGTTCGCTTTGAACCAATAATTATCTATGAGACAGGTAACTGGAAAACCAGGAGTCAGTTCACAGCCCCGCTTTTCACTAGGAGACAAGCATGACCTGTCCAGTGGGAGCCTTCTAGGCCCTGCTGGGAGAGGCTTCTGGGCCACCCGCCTCCCCACACACTACAGTGCACAGCCACAAACAGGGACTGAGTGCCTGCAGCTCAGGAGCTCTGTAGAATCTAATTATCTAATTCCTAAAGTCTGTTACTGTACACAGATTAAATGCAGTCTCACCAATCCTATAATGCAGCTCAAAACATATTTGAATTTCTAATTCAAAGTTACACTTGCAAGACTATCCTACACCAGTTATGAGAGTGTTACTATTACATTTCCTATCCTTTCTGCAGCACTCATTTCCCTGCAAATAACACACTGACTGAAGGAAAAGCATGCGTGCATATACA
Source organism: Psophia crepitans (assembly GCA_013399095.1). Classification (NCBI taxonomy): domain Eukaryota; kingdom Metazoa; phylum Chordata; class Aves; order Gruiformes; family Psophiidae; genus Psophia; species Psophia crepitans. Next base: position 61,427 of record VWZZ01003606.1, on the reverse strand, counting down.
TTCCTAACACTGAACCTTAACCATATCTAACTGCTCTCCCTTGAAATGCATTCTTTTAAAGAAAGGAAGGAATAGACAAAATAGAATTCCAATTTACAAGTAAGCTAAAGATCTGTACCATGAACACATACTCTAAGGCTTAGTTCAAAACTACCACTAAGATTTCTCAGTATCTGGGAGTGCAGAAAGAAGAAGCCCACTGAACTCACCACGGGCGCCAGTCTTACCAACAACAAAGGCATCTGGGACACAGGCTGGGCTACAGCCTGTCTCTGGCAACGAGGAAAACTCCATGGCCCCATGAAACTAGTCTTTCTTGAGTACCACTGAAAATCAGAGTGCTTAAGGAAGTTGCTAGTGGAGTAGCAAGAAGTGTATCTAACCTCTAGCAACAGCCGCCATGCAAATGTCCTTACTTCAAGAATCTCTGGTTAAAATCCAACCACAGACTGAAACAGTCTTAACTTTTTGGTTGCATCTGGTAACATATACATTTAACCTGTGTATGAATCGATCCATCTGGATCAATTGCTGCTGGGTATGTTTCACAAAGAGGATTTTGCCAGCACAGAACAAAGGCTATGTGAATGAATGGGTCTATTCCATCAGGTGTTTCTCTGATCCTATGAAGCAAATGAGTAAGAACTTACAGTGATATCATCAGTTGAAAATTGAACCACCGACAGTATTAAATATAGTTTTATGTCCTGTTCCTTAGTTAACCTGCCAAAGTGCCTGTGCAATCATCTTTTTCAGTTCTTTGGGAGTGTTTCTTTAGTCTGTCACTGTATGAAAAATTCACACAAACAGGAACAAACCGACTGCCAACCCAGGAGAAACAGTGAAAGTGAAAAATATGAAGTACTGTCAAACATGTTACGCAAGCAACCTGGAAAAACCAGAAAAGTACTTTTCCCTTTTACTTAGAATTATTTTTCAACAAAACATAGCACAATTTTTTTTCATTACAAGTGTGATATTTCAACACTCTTCAGTTTACAACACTACCTTTTTCACTTGCTGCCCTACAATCTGTGAGCTCTTTTTCGAAACAATACCACCTGTTCAGGAAAGCCATAACAACGACTCACTCTCATGAATGTAGTTTATATATAATATACCAAAGTTTCCCTTGAGCTACAGGTTCTTCCATCCAGTTATCACAAATTCGCCCACTTCCTACTGGCATGATGCACCAAATTTGACATCATATCTGAAATAAGGGAAGCCAGCCAGAGTTAATGAGCACACTCGGGATATGCCCTTTTTTTTCTTCTCAAGACTTCCTTGGCAGCACTGATTTGTGCAGATGGTACAAGCTTCTTCACTCCTGTGTGCCGTAGTGCTATATCTAATCAAAAGCAAGGTTACCGCCCCAGGCAGGGCCGAGGAGACAAGGTGCAGCAGGGAAAACGCCACCTCCTTGGCCGGCAGGCCCCGTAAGAAGGATGCGGTCACTGCCTCCAGCGCAGCACTGCGACCGCCATCCCACTTTACGAGGCCACATGCTAAGCACAGCTGGTGGCCAGACCGCAGGCGTTTGCCAAGAGCCGCTTTTGGCACATGGGGTTACAGGAGGACAGAGGGGCTGCAGTGGTCTGCAGCACAAACGTGGAAGAATACGCACTTACGCACAATGTGCGAGGGCAGAGATTCCAAGCCAGAGTCTTGAAATGAGATGGGGACCATGATGGCCGGCATGTAGGCAGCACTGCTGGGAACAGCTTTAGAAAAATACATTTCCTATAGGAACATACTCATCCTAAATTGAAAATGTAAGTACCTAGCTGACACGACTGTTTGCTCCAAATACCTTCTGCCATTTCTTCACGACTGGCAAACTGAGCACAGGACTTCGTCACAGCGTCTTCAGTCTTGGCCACCATTTCTTTACCCTGATGTTTACTTCACCCTTCTGCTCCTTTGCCCTATGACTGGTTCATAATGCAATTTCCTTTAGTTAAGGAAGTGAAAGCAAAACATGCCCTGAATTCTGACCTGTATTATCATTATTCTGTTCTAAAATTAATCAGCAAATCAAAGGAGATTGACATAGTACTGTTCCTATCTTCCAAACCACCCTGGTCATAACAGCAGTAGCTGCAGCCCTACAATACCAAGCATGTGATGTCACTTTCAGGCAAGGAGGACGGGCAGAGTATTGAAGTTTCCCCTGCTGTCCACTTTTTCTTACAAGAAATTCCTTTACCTCCTTTTACATCTTCTGAGACAATACACAGTGCTCTTAAGTTTCCAGTTAAGTGAAGGGGTGAAGACCTGTACAGCTGCATACACTTATTTTCACAGTGTCTGAGATAGGCAGCATATATTTACATTTGCAGCGTGATAGAATGTATCAACCGAACAGTTCGGTTAACTCTTCATTGTTCTTATTACTTGCAGGTTTTGAGGTGTTGAAGAACGTTAGGAAGGTACCGGTAAAATGTGAATATCAGGAGGGCACAAAACCCTTTGCAGCAACTTTTGAATGATCTATTTTCCTTACTGCTCAAGTTGGCTATTCTTCTGGATTCTGTAAATACAGGAGTAAAACTCTGGTGTAATGCATATCTACTGATCCTCAGCTACATTTGGGTTTCCTGACATCAAAGTTGTTTATTCAGGAACTTAAAAACTGTCTCAATTGTAAACAATATGGAGAAGGAACACGGCTCTTCCAATGTGTTTATATAGCACATAGCATAGCAGGGTCCAAACTGTAATCATAGACTTGATATTGTAATATAAATACTGCTTTAACATCTAGAGTCATCAACCAAAGCTAGAAATGAAGTTATTTCTCAATAGCTGAGCAGCAGTAGTTAAACAGATAATTCTCATACCTCTAGGACTATGCAAGTGGTGCATGCTAGAGCAGAATATGCTTCTGCATCGGTAATACTTGGCTCTTCCCTTGGCTAGAACTCTGCTACTGAGAATCAGTTGTGTACAAATGGTAAAAGAGAGAGAG
>VWZZ01003606.1:15393-57709 GCA_013399095.1 Psophia crepitans | reverse complement strand
GGAAGGAAGGAAGGAAGGAAGGAAGGAAGGAAGGAAGGAAGGAAGGAAGGAAGGAAGGAAAAGGGCATTTGCTGACAACCCACTTTCCCAGCATCACCCAGATAAGCATACCTGTAGCTGCTTCATCTGATGCAGCTGCAGCCGCAGATCTGACACGTTGCGTTTCATACCATGCAGGCTGACTTGCATTGATGGGGCTCCAGCAGGGTGATGGATGACAGCTGCCTCCACAGTTGCCAGCGTGTTCTTCCCCCCAGATATGTTAGCAGTGCCTGCAAGAAGCAGCAGCACAAGTTGAGCTCACCAGCAGAGAGGGTACAAACATGATCCTTCCTCTGCCCACTGAATCCACACGTGTTTCACACAGATGGATGCGAAAAGCAAATTACAGCTGCCAATGCTCAGTATTAATAGGAGACTGGCACCTTCTTATCTGAGACATTTTGAGGGAAGACTGTACAGTATCAGAGTGTATCTGTGCTGGAATCTCAGCCACGTCAGAGCACTGCGTTAACACAAGACTGCTTCTTACCACGTGTAGTGGAGATGGGGTAATAAGCTATAACTGCAGGTTACACAAAACAGCAGCAAATCAAATTGGTGCTGAAAGTAGCTTTGGGATTGTCCTCCCAGCCATATGAGACCAAGCCAATGCAAATTCACAGGGCTCCTGAACTGTGTATTTGTTCATTAGTTATCACTGGAGAGACATTCAAACTGTCAACTGTGGGGAAAAGGTTTCTATAGAGAACCTTGTTTTGCTGTTTAAAGTATAATTTCATTATTTCTACCAGGTGTCTCCAACAGCTAAGGTATAAAACCAGGAGAAGGGAAATGAAACAATGGTGTGGCAGAGAACTGCTCTCCAGCCATGTTTTATCCACCAGTTCCCCTTTAGTCTGTAATTCAGTCAGGCCTGTCTTTACAACGGAACGTAGCGTCACGCAAGGTGTGAGCTGTGCCACTCTGAGAATAACCGTCAGCGTCCTCACAAGGCTTTCTTCATTAAATAATGTTGATTCTCTATACAACATCAATGTCAAGCTTGTTCTTTTTAGCCTCAACTACCTGGGAAGAAGTTTCATTTACAGGGTACAAGCAAATTCCAGCTCATGAGCTAACGGTCATGTTACAGCTTCTTCTGGCAATTTCTACTTACACACCATAATCTTAAAATTTTCTTTCTAATGTGTCCCTTCCCCTCCCCACCACCACCAGGCAAAATGGCAGACTGTCAGCAGGACACGCATCACGGGCAGGGAGAAGTACTATGTAGCCCTGCGTACTCTTCTGATCACAGTGCCAGATCCACCGTGTCCCTCAGGCTCAGATGGCTCACATGGCTGCCGCTCCCTGAACTATTACATTATGTCATTCCCTACTTCATTTTCTTCCTTCTTTATGAATAAAACATAAAATCTAGGAAACAGAAAATAACTCATCAATGGGTCTGCACAGGGACTTTGGTCAGCATTTGTTCCCATAAGCACACATTCTATCAAGTTCAATGAAATCAAGCAGAAACTAGCTTTGTGAGCTCTTCTTTGCTATTGAAGGCAAATTTTCAGTGCAGCAAACATGTTTTCCTGGCTGGAATGAGTATGAATGCTAGAGCGGTAAGTTTTATCCCTGCCCTCTCATCCCTAGCAGTCTTTTCAGCCAGCAAAGTCTCAAATGCGCCCGAGTAAGTACAGCTCAGCACAACAACAAATTGTTATTCCTTTGCCAACAGGTGTGGATACCTCCAACACAGCCTTTGCAAAATTCATCTTAGGGATGCATTTTTAAGGAATGGAAATTATGCCAGGGTCTTTTTATTTAAATAAGGTAAAAGGTTTCTGAAGAATCATGTTTCTTGCTTTACCTACATTTGCGATTCCTGTCGGTAAAAGCACAGGTTCCTCTGGCTGCACCCGTGCTCTATTCGGTGTGCCACGCCATGGCCTTCTGGAGACATGCTCAGACAAAAAGCTGTTCTAGCCCGGTGCTGGCCTTTGTAATGCTATGCCTTACCTAAACGCACTTCGGCTAGGTCTGCTCGGTGCTTCAACAATGGCACTTTTCACTTCACTGCCGAGCAAGCTGCTGCACATTTTTGCTATACTGTAGTATGATTCAATGATCTCTTGACTTTCAAAGAGCTGCTTAACAGAAAGCAACACTCAAGAAATAAACAGTCCTCATTCACTGCCATTCTGTACCCACTCCGTGCTTCAGTCTAATACATCCTAATACTTATCTGTCTACATGTACGCTGCATTTTTTCCTACAGTCAAGCATCTATTTCCCTCCCACATGCACTGTTTTTTGCATTTTTTTTTAAGAAAAGGGTATTTAGTTCATAAACCCTACAGACAGAAACCACCAGAGAGTCTGAAAAATGTGGATAAGACTCCAAGAGTTCTGATCCCTAGCCACAAATCTGGACTATTTTTGAAAGCACATCTACCTTTCTGCTATTCTTTGCCTCAAGCAAAAGCTCCAAAACCTCAGCCCCCGACCCTGTGATGAAGCAGCCAAGGCATGAATCAGTCCCCACCAGTCTCTCCCCCCATGCTGGACCCCAGTCAATTCGCATATTTTCTCAGGAAGGGGTGCTTGCTTTCTTTTTCGTGTAGATCGACTGTGATGTGCTTCTGTAAACAATAAATGTCTCCGACTCCCTGCAAAGCAGCTCTCCTCCACCTCTGCTGCCTCAGCCACCTCTTCTCCTGGTTAGGTACTCCCAGCTGCCATGGTGCTGTGAAGCACAGTGTGGGACTCCCGAGGGTGTGAAACACAACCGCAGACACAGAGTGAGCATGGGAGCGCAGTACGAATCAGCAACTGATTTCTCAGAGAGACATATTTTCATCAAAAAGGAATAAAAGGGCAGCTGAATGAGGGGCTGCCTCAGCTAGGGAGTATAGCTTGCTTTTGGAAATTGTCCCAGGCTGTAGCTTTGCAATTAGATGTACAGCCAGATGGATTGAAGGGAAAGGAACAGCGCTGGCTCTCAGCTTTTTAAATAAATCCTTGCTAGAGCTAGGTAAGGGCGCCTGAATGCAAAACCCCTCCATAATTCCCTAATTCTCTGGATAAAAAACAAACGTTAACTTTTTTTTTTACGAAGGCTAATGAACTAAGTTGCCATGTTTAAAGCACGAAGGGAACTGATGTGCAGAAAAAGAAAAGGTTTGCTCTTTGTCCAGGCTCAGGAAGGTAAGGAACACAACTTCCACTCCCCGACACTTGACCTTTGCTATGTTTGCAAAGACACCACTCTTCTTCTGTTTTCCAGATTTCATTTTTCCTTCTAAACTGCTAAGATTCTGTTTTGAAGCAGGCCAGAAAAAAAAAAAGGCCATCAGAAGACATCCAGCAATGTTTCTTCACAAATTACTCATCTCCTTATTAAAAAGCCACAACATTTTCAAGCATCATTTGGGGAGACACATGACAGTTACTTAGTTCGCTTTCCATTCAGTTAGAGTCCATTAAACAAACAGGCAAATGCAATGTTAGGGCTGCAGTTCCACCATTAACAAGGTGTTATAGCCAGGCACTACAGCACCCTTACGAGAACAGAATATTGTCTCTACATATTAGTGTGCAACTTCACCTCATCGATCCAGAATGAATTCAGGATCATGTTTTACCTGAAAATGCTGTCAGAGTTCAAAGACAGGCACGATCTATCTTTGAATATGAGATAAGCAAGCAGATACAGACATTGGTTTTAATTCACAGATCATCACAGCAAGAGTCATGCCTGTGAAAAAGGCCCACAGATATGCACAGACAAGACAGCTCACAAAGAGTGAGGAATCAAACCCGAGCCCCACATGTGCCATACTTCTCCCTCCCTTGGCTTGTACTGGTGGTGGTAGTGCACAAAGATGTACTCCTTGATCCCGTTTCAGGAAATACTGAAATGTCCTTCATCTTTCAACAAGGCAGCAACTAGCAAACAACTATTGCCTTTTTGGGAATTCATGATACAATTGATTTAAATTTAATCTACAAGTCCAGGATTTAATCTATCAATCTCACCACTTGATGAACAAAATATGACAGAAAAGAGAGCAGGTGAGCATTTCTCAGCATATTTGTTAGTAATCCGAGGGATACTCTTCCTAGTGTGGTTTGGTTTGAGAGCCACGTGCTGTTCCCAAGTGAAGAGTCCCTTGATGCCATTCACTTTTGATGAACTGAAGAAGGTTATAAGGATTCAGTCATGGGATTTCTCCTACTATTAGTAGAAGAGACATAGTCAGTCTATGGAAGATTACTGCTCTTTGAACCCACCCCCTATGAAAGAACTAAGCCTAAAGCAATAAAACCAAAAATGCAGACAAGCATGACTGTTACAGGCTCATTTTCCCCAGTGAAAAAGCGTTTTTATGTAGGCTCTTTAATATTTGAGGCTAAAGGATCCACTACAGACTGGCAAAGCAAAAACATGTTAAATACAACAATTTGATTTATATGAAATACCAAACAGGATATTCAAAATCTAGCTATATAGAGTTATCTAGGATTTAGAAAACTCAGTTTCTTTCCCTCCCCAACTGAGCCAGTTCTCTGTTCTTTTTGCATGAAAGTCTCCTATCATTGGAATACATTCTATAAAATACAATGTTGGTTCAACATTGATGAGCCAATTTTATCCTGCACAGATGTTTTATTGTTCAGGATGGGAAGCAATTCACGTTTCTGCGTACCAGTGCTCTAGAAAGGACTGCTCTATCAACATTTTATACCAGTTTTTCCTTCAAATAGACTATGAAATTGCTAAAACTGGTATCTCAGTGCACAGTTGTCAAGTGGAATTGTATACTAAGAGAGTCGGCTGTCTAAATGGCTATACTTAATAAGGATTGGGGTGAACTGAAGAACAAAACAGCAGTCAGCAAAAGTGTTTCTAGATGCTGCCGACACATATAAACCCAAGCATATTTACAAAAATGAGAAACATTCCACAGCATATTCTGGCAGATTGCCTAATTTTCAAGTAAGCAGGGACTGCATTGACTTATTAAGCCCTGTCACGTGCAATTTCAAAAGCAGGTGCAAAAGCAAGATATTCTATTATAGACGACTATTCTATTACACAGCAGTCTTCAGCAGTAGCAGATGTGGGTTACAATACCGCAGTATATTGGGGTCAGCATCACGCCTTGTTTCCCTTACCTCTACAGTATAATTTTGTGGCTGAGTCATGCTGGAAGGACAGAATTTAGGGGTGCAGATGCTGGAGTAACAATGGTACGCTATGGCACTGATAGGGACCCTTGCAGACGGCTGGCTGCCCGGCTGGCCCCATCCCTGTCTGCCAACCGATCGGAAAGGCACCTAGTGCACGAGCTGAATCCTTACGCAAATGCTGGATATGGGCATGGCCAGGTGACAAAGTCAATGCTTCTGTCAGGATGCTGATCTGGTCTTTTGACAGTTAACTACATGTTGTGTTGTGTGTCACCCCCCCACCCCTCCCAGCCCCTGCCATGCTTGGCCATGCAGCTGTTATATGTAATTTTTCCATTTCAGGGACAGGCGTTCAGTCATATGACAAAGGAGCGAGGAGCCTTTGGGAACAACAGTGGCAGGAGACGACTGCTGGTCAGATGAGCCATATGCTTTTCTGGTGGGCCGGGCATGACTTCCACACAGAGGAATGCCCACCTTCGCTTTGTGTAGGGCTGTTCTCCCAATGAATGTTATTTCGTTTCTCATTTCATTGAGAGCACATTCACATACACACACGAATCACTGAATAATTTAGGTTGAAAGGGACCTCTGGATGTCATCTGGTCCAAACTCCCACGCAAAGCATGGCCCATGTAGATCACGCTTTCCAACATAGTGCGTCCCACAAAGGACTTACCTGAATTAGAACAAGCGCAGGAAAAGCAGAAAGGCCGAACAGCAATGCAATACAAATTGGAACACAGGCAATTTGTGTGCAGGTTTTGATGGTTTTGTGTGTGTATGAGATGAGGCCGGTGCAAGTGGGAAATACCATAAATTCTTAGGGTATAATGACACTGAAACAGGGAAAAGTCTAAGAGCATTTTGCAGCTGTTGAAAAATGATGGACTTTTCAGTAAGTTGTCTGAAACTGATAAATTACAACTTATTTCTTCACAGCCTTAAATATTGCTCTCCCCATCCAGGGGCCAGCAGCAAGGGAAGAGTTGGAACAGGACCAGAGGGTGGCTTGGGAGCAAAGCTCCAGTACCAGGACTTTAGCTCTTTCTCTCTTGCATATACTTGATAATTTCCAGGTCTGGTTGCTTTCTGTCAGTTAGAGAGACATACTGCGATTCCAGATAAAAAGGAATCCTGAACTGAACTAACAGCTCCAACAGAAAGGCTATTAAGTACATAACAGATTTGCTAATAAATGTGTGTGGTTTACTACCTGCCAGAGCACAGACCTCCCTGTGGGAACGGCACTACCAGGAAGTAGGGAGCTGCCTTTATTTGCATTCAGTGCATGACAAAGGGTGAAGAGGAGGCAGATAAACACACTCTGCACCCTGCAGCCATCTCCAGCAGCAGCACATACACAAAGAGCTCCCACCACATGGAGATCTTCTTTCACAACAGCCTTAACTCCATCTTTTAAACACTTAACAGCTCTCCAAGTGGGAAGCCAATATAAGAGCAGCTCTTACTGGCTTCATAATTGATGCTTGCTCAGAACAGTTTAGGCCCACGCTAATAATTAGTAACAGATCAATATGGCTTAATTAGGGAAAGTGCTATCTTGCTGACTGCTAAATTTCTTACTGTCATTACATCCATAGCATCCTACTGACAGAAGAACCTTAGAGAAAAGGTCAGGTGACCAGAATAGGAATGAAATATTTAGCCTTCTACAGCAGTCTGGATACACCTGGGGTTAATGACAGATACATATTAGAGACAGGAGGAAGCACTGGAAAATTCACCACATGCAGACACTCTGTATCTCGTTTAAACCATGCAGCACAGGTGTGAAATCCATTCCAAAGACCACCTCAACCTGTCAGAAATTACTCTCCTAACCAAGATGTGATCGACTCCCATATTCTGAACTTAACCTTCAGTTCTGACAGTACAGCTATGGGACTTTTAAGTAAATCTGACATTTCCATAAGCTGGAATGGTAGTAATGTTAGAGCTATTCATATACCTGAATAATTTGTAAATTGAAAGTGAATTATCTTACCTGCAGAGTCAATGCTGCTCTTGCTAGAAACAATTTTCAACATCATCTTCTCACTAAGTAATAAAAAGAGAAAAACATAATTTTAACTTAGTAACAATAAAACCATTGTGAAGTTTATAATCAGCAAATTAAATGGCCTTGTCTAGCATATATACTTTTAATTTAAATCACCAGTAGCTTGTCATTGGTTTGTTTTTGCTTTTTTTTTAAATCAGCTTTTAATACAACTTAAGCAAGGAACGGAGTATAAGGAGTAGAAAGCACAGAGATGTAGCTACATTAATTCTTTTTAACGCAAAGAAGAGTAATGCAGTTAATCTCCATCTATCATTTGGCATATTCTTCCTCTCTGCCTAGCATGCTCATGGGGATGACAAAGATATTTAAAAATGATTGAGCATTCAGGGGTTTTTACTATTACATTAAAATATTATTTTTGTTGATTGATTACTAAAATAATTAAAGAGAAACAGATTTAATGAATTCTTTTTTTACCTAGAAGCATCTTTGCTATTACTTGTATTTGGCCCTTTAAAAAGCGCAGACTGAACAAGACCAGTTAAACTGGCAATCTGTTTCTCCATGGCTTGTATCCTCTCTCTGTAAGACAAGAGAACCGTTTGTTAAAGCCAGATATATTTGCTTTCAGACTCGTTCTTCCAGGTGAATGATTACCACAGGACTGGAAAGACACTACAGAGAAGGCCCATGGGTACCAGGTTGCGTATACCTTGTTGCAGCAGCTTACCACATCTTGGTTTGGACAGCTTTTGCATGGTAACAGACAATAAAAAAAACATCTGCTTGGTTAAGAAAGAACAAAAACAACCACCCAGACAATAAACTTCTAATGATCTCATGAGACAGGCACCTAAAACAATCAGTTAATGCGTCATGGAACCGGTGAAAATTTTTTTTTTCAGCATTACATGTATTTCCTCTTTTACTTACGCTGGACCAATGGTTTTGCCTGTATATAAGGTTTCAGGATTAAAGACTTTACACTTCTCCTTGTTACTATTTTTACTTTCCCCAAACCCAGAATTTTCATCTGTGAAGCATTTAATCTGCCCAGGCTGACTACTTCCCAGCCCAAATCCTTTGCATCTGACATCGCAACTGTCTGCTGCAGAAAGGACAGCAATGTGACAGACCAGGCACAGGACACCAAATGCAGACTGTACAGCAACATTATCATAAACAAGATTTGCTTTCATGCACATATCCTGAGAAATTCCTAAAAAGTAGAAGAGGTGAAGAAGGACCATAATAGGTATGGTCAGCGTTCTCCATACGTACCACTAAACAAGAACAACAATGACTTTTTTGGATATGAAAGCTAACATTTGTGTGTTTGTCTGTTTACATAAATGCATATATCAGTCAGGTACCAGGTGACTTCCTCGATGGGCTCCAAACCAGCCTTTTGCTCACACAGATGCCTACTTTCACATGCCAGTATGCCAACGACACACCACAACACACACACACATCGATATGGGACCTCAGACAGGATCTTCTGAAAATGTGTCCCTCCATGCCAGCAGTAAAGTGACTGGGGAGACACACAAAAGCAAACACTAACAAGGGCTGTGATTTTGGAAGATGACTGGGAACAAAACTTCTCAAAAAGCAAGTGACTAAGACCAGCAGCGATGACAGATGAAAGAAGATGGGACAGACACACACGACCCCAGACTCAGCCAGCTGTAGAGGCCATCCATCCATCCATTCATTGCCGCTGCAGTGTCCTGGGCACTGGGGAGCAGCCGAGCTCCGGCCACTCCTCAGCCCCCGTTGCCGTTTGGAGGCCAAAGCAATACTGCCAATCAACAAGGGCCATATAAACACAGTTGTAGGTACCAATATCAGGCAAAAGCAAGCTGACATCATACGAAGCGAGTAACCACCCCAGCCTGTAGCCAGCCAGATTATCCAGGCTAATTATTCCATTCACGCTCAGGGAATGAAATAGAGGTTTGCCAGGATAGCGCACAGATACCACAGCCAGGATAGACTCTGAGACACCCAGACGTTGAGAATATAGGGCAGCAAATCAAGTAATGAGATGCTAACAGACACAAGAGTGCTCAGTCAGTCCCCAGCCAACAGACATGTTCTTACTGCGATTTAATACATCGTGCGTGGCTTACTTTTCTGTCTTCATGTTGAAAGGTATTTTGAATGGCGCTGAGAAGACTAGTGAATCTGACCAGTTCATTGCAAACCAAGAAATACGTCACAGAATTTCCACTATTATAAATTTTAAAATAAGAAACTGGTTCAGGCTACAGTAACAATTGGAACAAAAACAAGTACTAAAAAAAAGCCTGGGATAAATACATTCTAACAACCTTTAATGCAGCATTTTTGACACTTAATAATGAAAACATTTTTTTTTCCCAGATAATCATCACAAACCCTTCCTGGAACTAAACTCAATTGGAAGTCTATCTGTTTTACCAATTCATAAATATGATGTTTTTTCCATCCCACATTCAATAATCTGGAAACAATTTTCTGCTTCAAAAGAGATTATGGCAACACAAAGCTGATCTTGTCCTTTGCCATGAAATCTAGGAAAATATGTTGTTAAGAGGGAGAGGGATGTTCCAGAGATAGGAGATGATGAAAAACGAATGAAATACTGGAATCAATTGCACAGAGCACATTACTTTTCGTATGGTAAAAGCATTAAGAATGTGAAGAATCTACATGTGCTCTGGAGTTACTCCGTTAAAGACACGGCAGGTTTTTTTCTGTAATCATTTCACTGTAATACCCAGACTCGTTATGGCCATCAGCACCAAACATTTCAAAAACAGGTGTCTGAAAAGAGGGGCCTTTTAGGCAGTAAATCAAACAACCTGATTTTTGGAGACCTGGTGGTCTCACTGAGGGCGGTGGAAGGCAGCGTGCTCCAGTCTAGGCAGGGAGGGATGCGGCTGGTCTGGTGGCAGGGCCATGCCTTGGGCTAACATGGTTGGAGGGTCGGTGGCCCAGTCCTGCTGGAGGAGCAGGGATGGGTTCCTCAGCCATCCCCTTCCCCTCCAGCATCCCTGTTGAAGGGCTGGAGCAACCTCGGCACTGGTGGGAGAAAATGGATGCTTTCCTCAGCCTCTGCCAGGCTGGAGTCTCAGGGGTGCCAGCACTGTCCAGACAGTCGTACATTTTTGGTTTTCAATATTATATTGTCTACCTCTCGCTGTGCTCCCTGCTGTGGAGAGGGGAGGTGGGTGGAACAGCCTGCTCCACCATCCCTTCCTTCAGAGCACTCAGAGAGACGGTCAGGCCGAACAAACGCAGTGGGGCCTCTTTGCTGGCAGTGGTAGCACGAGAAGGACAAACCCCGTCTCCGTTTCCAGATTAATTTCCCAGATAAATCTGCATCTCTCCACCACCCAGGAAGAGCAGGGAGAGTCCCTTCTACAGCCGTTGGGAAAGAAATGGCTATTGTATCAGCCCAAGCACGGAAAGGCATTGTTTCGCATTGTTTTCCTGTGAATGCTGGGAGAGTCAGAGGTGGTAGCGCAGTGGGGGAGAAAAGGAGGGAGCAAGGTCAGAAGCGGCTCCCAGCTCTAACAGGCCTCTCAGTGAGACTTGGCTTTGGCTTGTCACAGACCTTGGCCAGCAAAGCAGGCACAAGCCGCTCGCCAGCTCTGCCCTCCCGCAGCCTGATCCGGGTACATCCAGGCACTCAGACCCTGCCTCCGTATCTCACTCCCCGGATTCAGCAGAGGCAAAACAAGCCCTTGCTTCTCCAGGGTCTGTGCACTGAGACATCAGATTTCATCACCAGTTTCTTCCTTACAGCTTCACAGAGATTTCATGTCATTCTCTCTACTGCGACTAACTGGAAGTAATCCCAAGCAGGGTACAGTGTATTGCTGAATTGGTACCCACTGCTCACTGTGATGCTATTTAAGTGTGACTTGCATGGTCCTTCCCTTTCCTGGGGACATCTTTAATATTCACATCACTGAGAAGATACTTCGTACAGACACAAACTAGGACTGGGCTGTGTAACTGTTCATTCATGTTCCTCTCCAACCGTAGGCTGTGCAGCACATCATCCATAACAGACGTACTCAAATACCAGGTCTGACACCACAAACCAATTGTCACACTGTCCTGGAGAAAGATTTTCAGTGACTTTGTACTTTATAGTTAAACCCCGAGTGGTCTGTATAGCCTATACAGTAACCAAAAAGAGCATCAGACACAGGGAAAAATACACTTCTTTCTATATTACCTTATGAGAAAAACTTTTTTATCTCACTGGGACAAAAAGGGAAACAGGATTAGGTTGTCTTTCCCGATAGCTACCCTAGAACCAACTGAAAGGGGCACAGTCAGACTTTACCCCAAAGTCTCCCCAAAAGAGCAGAGCAGATATCCTGGAAGCGCGTAAAGCAAAGAGCAGCAGAACTCTTCTGTACTCTGCTCTCCTCCTAGGTGAAAGACACACACAGATGAATACTTCAGTCTTCTAAGAATACGGTTAAACTCTCTACAGTTTGAAGCTAAAGGGAAAAGGGAAGCTCTGAAGCACTGCTGGCTGTGATACTATTTGATAACTCTTACCCAAGAGCCTACATCTCCTCTTCCTACAAACAGTTCCTCCAAGAGAAGGATGCAGAAGTACAGTTCACCTTTCCTCCATCCTCTGTTGGTCTTTTTCTGCCTGGTTATTCATCATCGTTCAGAAAGGAAAATGCAATTCTGGCCCTGTGGAAAGTGTCTGAGAGGGTATATCTGCAAAGTCCACCTTTCCTACACAATTAGTGCATTTCTGGTGGAGTCCCCCACTGTCCATGGCTTTACAGAGTATAATAATTTTTCCTAATGCATAGAGAGTCCATCCATACTTTAATATGTCAAACAACAAAGTGGTTTTGTGATGGGAACAATATCCAATAGCCTACAAGTGGCCATTACACTTTAGTCTTGAACTGCAAGCCACAAGCCGTGAATGTGATCACATTTTTTCCTCAGTTCTACCATCACCTTGTCTCACTAATGTGGCATAAAAAGAAGAGGACAAAAGTTGTATGCAGGCAGGAGAGATCCACAGTACACTCCTGAAATGCTTTTGGAGGAAAAATATTATCTAGAGCTATCTTGCTATCCTAAGAATTGTATTTTAGTGAGTAGCAGCATTTATTATATTCACATTCAAATAACCTAGAATTTTGCAACATAATGTGTGTTTTAAATGCAAAGAATGTAAGTTAAATGACATTTAATTTAATGCACTTTTGGGTAAACAGCTTCTTTTCCAATTTATCAATATTGAAACATCTGCTTTGTGTGTAGTAACTGCCAGAACTGTCCACCATAAAATACATAAATGGGACATCCAAAAATATGATAGCAAATCACTGTGTAACTAACTCATCCTCACTCACAAAAATTTACTCATTCATCCTGTAAACCTCAGATTTAAGGGATGATGACCCCTCAAAGATGAACTGCCGCAACCTATTAAAACTTGCAGTATTTTTGTACATAGGAATACTAACATATTTTATTTTTTTATATCTCCTTGAACTTGTTTCTTCTCACTGTTGTTAAACAGTTTGTATGGAACTCTTCTGCTAAATGAATTACAGTGAGAATTTATTCAATGCTTTACATCACAGAAATAGCTACCTTAAAAATACCCAAGGTAAAACAGATACAAGAAAGAATTACATGAAGGAAATTAAATCCCCCTCAATTTTGGCTTAAACAACAGGCTTGACCAGACTGACTTCTGCAATGCAAAACTACAACGTGAAACTCCAAAAGAAGAAATCAGAAATCTTTTGTAGACCCAAATTCTGCCACAGTTAACATTCCAAAGGTAATGGACCCGTTTTCTTCAGCAAAACTAGGACACAGACAATGAGAGGTCTGACTGCAAAAATTGCAGGAAAATTAACAGGGGAAAGAGAGATTCAGTTTAACTTCTCGCATTGTCGCAATCCATTTTAATCTTTTCTCTGACTTAAACTATGCATTGTCCTGAGGATGTGACACTGCTACTTCAAGGTAATTTCCACAAAGAGATGGCACAAGAAATGGGTCTTTTTGTTCTCAGCACACTCCACTAGGGACTGAAGGAATAACAGTGCTGAGTGATGGGGTTGATGCTTTCAGGGCCCTCAACCCACTCCTAAAGAGTCAGGACGGGGCATCTCTCTTATCACAGTGCGCAAATGCAAGAGACTTCCCTCCTCAGTATCCCCAAGTCTAACACACTCAATGCGCATTTGTGCTGCTACCCCATGCCTGACACCGTCTGCATGCAGGCTGACTGAACACACCACCATTCACTTTCTGTGCCCTGGTTTTTAGGCTCTTTGCACAGTCGTCAGAAAGTGGATAATGTGCACAACAGAGCAGCATGCACCTCATTTTTACCATGCCTGGAAGAGGATGAATTCAGCCTCCTCTCTCCAATCTCAAAATATTCTTACTCACAGAAGCAAGAGCTGTACTGCTTATGGGTAAGTCCTAGAATCATAGAATCACAGAATCATAGAATGGTTTGGGTTGGAAGGGACCTTAGAGACCATCCAGTTCCAACCCCCCCGCCACAAGCAGGGACACTCTCCACCAGACCAGGCTGCCCAAAGCCCCATCCAACCTGGCCTTGAATGCTTCCAGGGAGGGGGTCTCCACAGCTTCTCTGGGCAACCTGTGCCAGTGCCTCACCATCCTCACAGTAAAGAACTTCTTCTTAATATCTGATCTAAATCTCCCCTCCTTCATCTTAAGCCCATTATCCCTTATCCTGTCACTACATGCCCTTGTAAACAGTCCCTCTCCAGCTTTCTTGTAGGCCCCTTCAAGTACTGGAAGTCTGCAATAACGTCTTCCAAGAACCTTCTTTTCTCCAGGCTGAACAACTCTCTCAGATGTCTTCATAGGAGAGATGCTCCAGCCTTCTCATCATCTTTGTGGCCCTCCTCTGGACTCATTCCAACAGCTCCATGTCTTTTTTGTCTTGGGGACTCCAGAGCTGGACAGAGTACTCCAGATGAAGTCTCACAAGAGTGGAGTAGAGGAGCAGAATCATAGAATGGTTTGGGTTGGAAGGGACCTCAAAGATCATCTAGTTCCAACCCCCCTGCCATGGGAGGGACATCCTCCACTAGACCAGGTTGTCCAAAGCCTCATCCAATCTGGCCTTAAACACCTCCCTTGACCTGCTAGTCATGTTTCTTTTGATGCAGCCTAGGACATGGCTGGCTTTCTGGGCTGCAAGTACACATCGTTGGCTCAGATTGAGCTTTTCATCCACCGACAACCCCAAGTCCTTCTCTTTGGGGCTTCTCTCAATTAATTCTCTGCACAGCCTGTAGCTGTGCTTGGAATTGTTCCAACCCATGTGCAGGACCTTGCACTTTGCCTTGTTAAGCTTGATGCAGTTCACATAGGCCCACCTCTCCAGCCTGTCAAGGTCCCTCTGGATGGCATCCCTTCCCTCCAGTGTGTTGACTGCGTCACACAGCTTGGTGCTATTGGCAAGCTTGCTGAGGGTGCACTCGATCCCATTGTCCATGTCACCAACAAAGACGTTAAACAGTGCCGGTCCCAGTACCAACCCCTGAGGAACACCACTCGTCTCTGCTCTCCACTTGGACATCAAGCCCTTAACTGCAACTCTTTGAGTGTGGCCATTCAACCAATTCCTTATCCACCAAGTGGTACATCTGTCAAATCCACGTCTCTCCAATTTAGAGATAAGGATGTCATGTGGGACAGTGTCAGATGCTCTGCACGAGTGCAGTTAGATGACGTTAGTTGCTCTTGCCTTCTCCAGCAATGTTGTAACCCTGTTGTAGAAGGTGACCAAATTTGTCAGGCATGGCTTGCCCCAGTGAAGCCGTGTCGGCTGTCACTCATCACCTTCTTGTTTTTCATGTGCCTTAGTATAGTTTCCAGGAGGATCTGCTCTGTGATCTTATTGGGTACAGAGAGCAGCCTGTAGTTTCCCAGGTCTTCTTTTTTTCCCTCTTTTAAAAGAGGGGTATGTTTGCCCTTTTCCAGTCAGTGGGAACTTTACTGGACTGCCACGGCTTCTCAAATATGATGGAGAATGGCTTAGCAACTTCATCTACCTGTTCCATGAGGGCTTTAGCTTTCCTAACCTGATCCCTGGCTGCTTGGACAATTTCTCTGTACTCCTCTCAGGCTACCTGCCCTTGCTTCCACCCTCTGTAGGCTTCCTCTTTTTGTCTGACATTGTCCGGGAGCTCCTTGTTCATTTATACAGGTCGCCTGGCAGTTTTGCCTGACTTCCTCTTTGTTGGAATGCATTGCTCATGAGCTTGGAGGAGGTGATCCTCAAATACTAACCAGCTTTCTTGTGCCCCTCTTCTCTCCAGGGCTTTGTCCCATGTTACTCTACCAAGAAGATCCCTGAAGAGGCCAAAGCCTGCTCTCCTGAAATCCAGGGTAGAAAGCTTGCTGTGCACCCTCCTTGCTGCCCTAAGGATCTTTAACTCCACCACTTCACGGCCACTGCAACCAAGTGAGCTGAGTGAACTGCCCTTGATCTTCACATTTTCCACCAGCCCTTCCTTGTTGGTGAGAAGGTCCAGCGGGCACCCTTCCTTGTTGGTTCCTGTATCACTTGGAGAAGGAAGTTATCATCAACCCATGCCAGGAACCTCCTGGATTGCTTATGCCCTGCTGTGTTGTCCCTCCAAGAGATATTAGGGTGATTGAAGTTTCCCATGAAGACCAGGACCAGGGCTTGTGAACTTGAGGCTGCTCCTAGCTGTCTATAGAGGGCCTCCTCTGCTCAGTCTTCCTGGTCCAGTGGCCTGTAGCAGACCCCCACTAGAGTGTCACCTGTCCCTGTCCTCCCTTTAATCCTCGCAGGACTGGGATGTATTGAGGTTCCCCTCCCTCGGCAACTTTAGTTTAAAGTCCTATACAAGAAGGCACAGGGTACTTTTCTGTCATTGTATGTCACCTTTCAGGTGTTCATAACAACCTTATAACAATTCCACTGAACAGGAAGCAAGCACCTCTCCCTGGATATCCTTAGTGTTCCTTGTTTAGTTTAGTTAGTTTAGTACAATCTCAACAGTGTTTGTTTTCAAAGTCTATGAAATTATTACAAAGCTGAAATAAGGCTTAGAGCATTTTGTTTCTGTAGAACTCAAACCCAATTCTTCATATTGCAATGGTTAGAAAACACAGCAATTTGCATTAATTGCTTTTGGTATTTACAATTATTTTTGAAGAAGTCACACTTTCTCAAGGTTAAAAAACCCCACAACCCATACAGGCAGCTTTCAGAATGATTTTTTCAGTGCCATGTGGCTGATACACACCATGCTGAATTTTAAGGTCATGTATTTATTTGGAAGTGTAATTATGCAAATGCTATTTTCATCATTCTAAATACGTTCTGAGACCAAGACTAAAACTTCTGGTGTAAAGTTCCCCCTAAGGAGCTGCAGAACTATCAGTACAGTTGTTCTCTATATATCCATAAATCCACAGCCTTGTGCATGTCTGTGTGGCAAGTGAACAGATGAGATGCCCCGAGGGGAGAAAGTCGCACAGACTGGAAAGTTGTTGCTGTTCGCCCTTATTTTCAACCCCCTAATAGTAACCTTGTAAAATTTTTAATGTGAAAGCTGTCTCTTGAATTACAATTGGCAGATACAGTTCAAGTTATTTCCTAGTTATAAAAATGGAAGCTTGAAATGAAATTTCAGGTACCTACATCTTTTTCTTGGAAATAAATAGATACAAATCAGGTTTCATTGACCCTAGACTGTAATATGCCCTAATCCATACACTTCTGGCAACATAACTACCAAACTATAAGCCTGCAATTTTTGTGGATGGCTGATTTTCTTCTCTTGTCCGTTTTCTCCCCACCAATGGACATCACAACACATTCTTTTTTTTGCCCAAGCACGGTCAGAGGTGACTAATTGTTGAGCAGGTTGCTCAGGTGGAAGGCAAGTTTTGGGACTATACGAAACTCTGTATCTCCCCAGTGGTTAAGGCAGTCAGCAGTTACCTTTGGCCTCTGTGAGCTCAGCATTTTCCAGCTATTCATCTTCACTTCCCTAAAGAGCTCTATAAAAGTTAACAGCACAAACAATATGCTAGAGATTAGCACGAGTCATACAAATACACAGCAACCGACTGGCAGCATAACGATTTTTCTCTCCTAGGGCAGGGCTATGGCATGAGAAGCCTTCACAGACCTTTGCGTAAATCTGGTCCTTAAAATCACAGGAGGGATCATTGTCATCATTATCGGCACACAAAAGTTAACAGTCAGGTCACCGACTATTTGTGATGCTGGAAAAATCATTGGGAACAGCATTTGTGTTTCAATTTCTTGCCTGGGACAGACTTGCTCTTCTCAGCAGTTTCCCCCTGAGGAACATTATTGTAAACAACTGTCCTATTTTTATGCAAATTCATGTTTTACAGGAGATAAGACAGTAATGATAAATTCTTCCCATTTCCTAAAACTAGATGAGAAAAACTCCACTCCATAAAGAACCAAAATTGTAATATCAGAGTGTCATTCTTAACGTGGGTGAAATATATTCCCTTATTAGCAGAAACAGAACATCATTTGTTCTTGTAACATGATCTGGTTGTCTGGAAAGAAAAACCCTAGTTAATCATTTTATTTTATTATATTTTTTCCAATGACTGAAATTTACACAAATGAAAATAACTAGGGATTCATCATGGGTTGACAATCTTTTGGATTAATAATGGGTGGTGTTGCATCTCCCCTAAATTACTAACTACCTTGACGGGCAGCTAATGAATACTGCAGCCCAGTGCAGTAGCCTCCTACACATTACATTGTCCCCTGGGTGTTAAATGACACAAGATGTGCAGATTAGGAACGTTTCTTATTTGCATAAATTAAGCCCCAGCTCTGCATTACCTTGTCTCCTTGTCCTTGGGCATCACAGGTGACCCATAGCCAAAAGCCTGCTTGTCAGCTGGAGAGGGCGTCACCTCGGCCATGCCCGGGAGGCCGAGGGCACTCCGTCCTTTCGCATCCACAAACACAGGCGGTCCCGGCTCCTTTTTGAAGGTCTGGCGGCTGGGGGAAGACCTGTCAGGCTGGAGGGTGTGGGCAGGAATGTGAGCGCTATGGTGAGGATGAATATCGATCATTCTCATGTCAGCCATCCTGTGGGGTGAGGCAGGAGGTGTTTTAGAGCCAAGAGTGGGCAAGTGGCTCTCCGGGTATTTTCGTGACTTTTGTCTGTACAAGGACTGCTCCAGCATTTCTGGCTGCATAGAGGGGTTGCAGTAAGTGCTTGATGACCTCATGGCACTGCGATGGTAGGCTACGATGTGATCAGGGACATCAAGGGGGTGTCCAGAGTGGGGTGCAGCCACACTCATCCTTCCCTCGTGAAACAAGTAGGGGTCACCGTACAGACCTTCATTTCGGATCAGGGCAAGGTTTTTATTACTCATGTCCTCGTCTGGCTTCACATCCCGTCTCTCCAAAATGGCGCTTGGGCTGGGTGATATCGAGCGCGAGGCTGGCATGCTGGAGAGCCGGTCCCTGGGGATGGTGGCGTTGCCTGGCACACCCATGGGCCGGCCCCCACCATAGGGAATCCTGGATGGAGAGGGAGGCATGGAGTGGGGCACCGGGGTGGAGGGTGGAGAGCTGGGCATCACATGCGGAGGGTGAGTGGCAGATCCGGGGCGGGAAGCACTTGGGCCATCTCGGCCCGTATAAGCAATTTCCCTCTGCATCTGGAAACAAAAGGAAAAACATATAAGGTATAAAATTACTGAATGAGCAAAACATGATGTGGATTGTGATGACCTTGACATCTACAGAAAAAAAGGGAAAAAACCTCAAACCCTCAAGACCGAATAATTTGTCATCTGCATAAATAAAACACCTTGGGACCTCGGTGCCTAAAGAAAGTAACATCTATAAACAGCAATAAAATGGTCTGTATGTTGAAGGAATATGAAAGTTTTAAAAATGCTTTTACTTACGCAAATACCTTCTTACCCTTATCTGATATTCACAGCTACCAAAGCTGAAATAAGGGGTTTCGGTGCCAGGCATTCTAAGTATGCGTAGTCAGTGACAGCCTTAAACAGTTTATTGATCAGACACACAGGCTAGAGTTCACTGATTCCAAACCAGGGAGAAAATGCTGATGCTCTGGCATCATAAACAGAGCTGAAGTCCTTAGACAAGAAAAATAAATATTACAACTAATTGGCCACTTGCTTCAGTGCAGGATTTAGCGTTTTGATCATAACTTCATGTGGTCTTTATTCAACAATCAATACACCAAGTGTAGGAGAACAATACCTACAAACATTTACTGACTGTAAGACACTCAAGTTGCATGAATACAGACTCCATAAAACAAGCCGTGGGTTTCCTTCACTGCAACTGAAGACAAAAGAGCTTTGGATAGTTTGTGGAGGTTGTATTCAGAAACTCAGCAAATATTTTATCACAGTTTTGTAAGCAGCAGCAGAAAAGAGGGAAGGGAAGGGGAAGGGGAAGGGGAAGGTTCCATACCAATGTATTAATGCGTTAACTGAGGCCCTGGCAAAAAACTGCAATGAATATATGGGCTTCTGAGTTTGTAGCATCTTGCTCCACCCAGCAATGACCTCTCTAGACAGTTGAACACTATCGACAGACACAAGAGAAATTCTCCCTCTAGCAAGCACCATGTGCCTGCTCTAGTGCCGTTAGGGTAAGGTGAATAAACAAGAAGATGAAAAAGTAGCTGGATTCCACTAACTACAGAAGAAAAATAATCACAGCTTCCCTACCACTTTCAAGGGACTGTAGAAAGCTGAGCATCCCAAAGTCCAGTTACACGTTTCTGAAAGTACACAGCACATGCTAATATGCAGTGGAAGTTGCTCTTCCGAAATTTTCACCGTTTTTCTCCCCTCTCATGCCTTGCTTTGACAATATGACTGGATTCATTGTAGTTACAATGATCCATGGCTGACAAAGCAAGGAATTATATTCTATTCCTGCCCCACCATAGGTTTTTCCACCGGTAAGGGAATTGCAAGGGCGGTATATAAACAATAGCTGTTCTCATCACAGCAGGCTCTGCGCTTGGGAATTACAAATGATGTTCCCCAGGGCCAGAGATCAAAAGTCTGGAGTATCAGGTATCAAAAAGAAGAAAGGAGATAACCTGATTGTGGCAGCAGCAATAATAAATAAGTGTAACAGAACAAAGGAGCACGCTGGGATGGGTCATAAATGAGCAAACAAAATTCATCAACCAAAGGGGAACATGAGATAATTTTTTTCATTTGTTCAGAGATTTGTTCCAGACTGCAGTCTGGAATTTAAAATAAAATATAACTAAACAGTATTAATAAAATTATCAGTGGGCATTCAACACAGTTTTCTATTGGTTTGAAGAAACACTGCAACATACTAAGCTGTATTGTGTGTTCAGACTCTGGACCTGGGCTCGGGGAACAAACAGACTCCTGCACACTCTGAGCAGCTTTGGGATCATGTCTCCAGGGGTAGGCAGCCATAGATGTTTTGCACTGAGGGAAGAGCCCAGAGAAAGAAAATCCTCCTTGGTTTCTACTGTATAAGCTATACCATGACCTGTCTAGTTGCTTCAGCTAAAGCTACAACAGATGCAACAGTATCTGCCACAGAAACCATAGACACTGGGACACACTGGGTTGCATTGAGATGAAAATTCCAATGATACTTTGTAGAGAGGAGAAAATGTCCATGGGAAGCTTTGAAAGCAACCAGGTTAATTTCCCCTAACTTCTGGACTTCATATGCCTGTATACGCTCATTCATTTCTCATCAGTCAAAGAAATCTGTCAAAGAAAAATTCTTGTTTTCCACCTTAAAATATTCACATAGGTTAAGACGGAAATGAGGAGTTTAAATACACAGCTGCGCCATTGCTCAAAACCCTGTGTCTGAGTATTGGCATATATAATGTTATTTACTTTTGCTTTAAAATAGCACTTGGAATACACAGTCTGAATCAAAATCCCGTTGGGCTGGGCAGGGCACAAATGCCTGAGCAGACAACCCCTTCCTGAAAAGGTCACTTTCTATTTTAAGCTAATGCTCAGCCCCTGTCTGGAGCGTGCAGAAAGGGAGAGCAGCTGGAGTTGCAGAGTCCAGGGTGCCCATGGAAGGTGCACCCCGGCATGTTGGCTGGGCAGGGACATGAGCTGGTGATTGAGGGCCAGACAGCCTTTCCGGCTGGATTGCAGTGTCTTCTGCCACCTGGCCAGTATTTTCTCTCTTTCCACTTTTCTCTCTTCTCCAAAATCTGCAGATTCTTTGCTAATGTCAACTTCAAAATGCAAGTGATGGTCTCTTCTTGCTTCTCATCTATACATCTTCTGTGTGATATTCAAGACACACTACTCTCTCTCATACATGTCCCACTTTCTGTGCTGTTTTTCTTCTTCTGTCCTTCACCACAAAACCCCTATGTTGCTCAACAAAAACACGTACTCTAATATGCAGGCTGTCTTGAGCCACATGTTCTTGGACTTCAACTGCATGACTCAGGGACAGAGAAAGAAGATACTGGGCTTATCTGAGCCTCTAAACACTGGTGCTATCGCAGCCAATTGCTTTGAGGGCAAAAGGAAGAAGATTTTTTTTTTTAGTACACGCATAGGATCATGTGCTTTGACTGCAGTCATGTAATATGTTTGCCTCAGGGTGTGGTTTTCTTCAGCACATTGCTCTTCCTTGTTCTTACTGCGTGTAGACTTCACATCCTTGAAATCGAAACTTGTTTTGTCAATTCTCGGGTTAAAATATTGCAAATGGTGAGCAACAATTTTTGTATAAAACATTTGAGGGGAAAAGACATCACTGAGAATCTTTCACTTTCTGTAGGAAAAAAGATCACACCATGATCTCCTGTAGAAGATTTGCTATAGTCTAGCAACACTTAAGTCTGTAAGATAGAGATTTGGATTTACTGTTTTTCATCAGATCAATAGAGACACTGAAGAGTGTCTTGTTTCTATATACTAAAGAGTGAGCATCACATAAAACCAATTGTGTTCAGTTCTTTATTTCAGACTTAGTTGGGCATACTCAATAACTTGCTGTATTTTGAATACGATTAATTTTCCCCATAGCAGGCTTCACAGTGCTGTGCCATGTATTGGTAACCAGCAAGGTGTTGGTAACACATCAGGGTTTTGGCTACTCCTGAGCAGTGCCAGCACACGCCAAGGCTGTCTCTCCAATGCTCTCCCCACCACCACCAGTAGGTTGGGGATGGGCAAGATCTTGTGAGGGGACACAGCCAGGACAGCTGACCCAAACTGACCAAAGGGATATTCCATACCATGTGATGTCTGCTTAGCAATAAAAGCTAAGAGAAAGGGCAAGGGGCAGGGGGACATTCATTATTTACCACGTTTGTCTTCTGGAGCAACTGCTATGTTTACTGAAGCCCTGCTTCCCAGGAAGTGGACGGATATCGCCTGCCAATGGGAAGTAGAGAATAAATCTTTGGGTTTTCCTTTGCTTCCATGTGCTATCTTTGCTTTTGTTTTATTAAACTGCCTTTATCTTGACCCAAACATTTTTTTCCATCTTACTCCTCTCCCCATCCTGCTGAGGAGGGGACTTACAGAGCAGCTTGGTGGACACATGGCGTCCAGCCAAGGTCAACCCACCACATCCTGGTAGCTCACATACAGAGTGGGCAGAGGCAGCATCTGTGCGTACAGCAGAATACAAAGCTTGCGGCAGCTCCTGGCCTCTCAAATAGGGCAGCTCTCTTGAAAGAAGGGCAGAATCGTGGTATCATAGGCCTTATGGACAGCACAGAGCAAGCTGCTACTCAGTGGTTCAACAGCTGGTGATTTCTGCAGTTCAACCCAGTCTGCCTTGTCACCCTTCATCAGGACTAATACAACACTAGACTGATCTTTATTCTAAATCTGTTACAGCTGTCCTACCTCACAGGTCACTCTTGTGGTCTGTCCCAACATGAGCATCTCATAACAAAGAAACCATCTTTACTTCTGTCTCTCCAGTTGCCTTCAACACATCATTTGCACCTGTGGCACACACCAGACAGGGCACCTGGAGCCGTGCCTGCACGCACACCAGGGCACTGCCAGCTAGCACCAAGCACTAAGCCTACCACTGATTCATCAGCACCACACCAACTCTTCACCAGCTGGATACCAGAGGAACAACCTGACTCACACCATTTCTCGCAGATAACTAGTGACAGGACAAGGGGAAATGGCTGCAAGTTGCGCCAGGGAAGGTTCAGGTTGGAGATGAGGAGAAAATTCTTCTTGGAAAGGGTGGTCAGGCATTGGAACGGGTTGCCCAGGGAGGTGGTGGAGTCACCATCCCTGAGGGTGTTTAAGGAAAGGTTAGATGTGGTACTTAGGGACATGGTTTAGTGAGTAATAGGTGGTGGGGGGATGGTTGGACTAGATGATCCTTGAGGTCTCTTCCAACCTTAATGATTCTATTCTATTCTATTATCCGCTAACATCTGATCGCAAAACATGGTCAAAGGGAAAAGCAGGCCAGAGTTTCTGACCTGGCAGCCCTTCCCATTGCTCTCCCAGGTCTCGTCTACATCAGTAAAGAAGACAGCAACTGGCTTTGCCCCAAGCGTTTCAGCCTGCCAAAATACCTACATGGAGCATGTTCTCTAGATGGAACTCATCCATGCACCCTCTTGGAGACACCCCAGAGTTCCCAGCAGACTCCGTTAATCACCTCTCAGGCATGTGAAGCTATTACTTTTCTTACTCTCCTGTTGACACCCTGAGGAAACTGTACCTACGCTCCTCAAGCTGGCCCACACAACAGAGGACACCTGCAAAGAATTCTACTGAGACCTTGGAGAGTCTTTGATGAAAAAGCTACAGAAATTCTAAGTACTGATACAATACTGATAAATTCATCTGTCTGTAAAGAGAGCTTTTAAGGAAATTGCTCCCCGGAAGAAAATCCTCTAAAAACTGAGGCAACCCTTCACTTTTCTAATCAGGAAAGACTTAATTAAAGAACCGACAAATCCAACAACAATACAATCCATTAGTTAGTTCCTCTCTCATAAAAATAAATTGACAGAATTACTGTAGTAGCTGTCCAAACCCCTCAGTTTAATCAGTAGTTGCACTATATGAGTCCACTTCTGTCATCAATGATCTTCCATTCAGGTTGGATCTGGACAGCTGAAAGCACAGATCAGCTTTTGCAAAAAACCTGTCCTATATGGTATTAATATTTCTAAAATAATATAATTTACAATAGACAACAGTGCACTTGAAAATGACAGAACTGGTGAACAGTCTGAAAACAAAAATTTTAAAGTATCTATCTGCATCATGACTATCTGTCTGAAGCCAAATGCTTATGCTATCAGACATCACTGAGAAGTTGTCATGTTTGCCTGTTCTTGACTTCTCATAGTATGCCTTTTATTTCCTGTAAATTTCCCCATTCTATTGGGTCATTACAGAAAGAAAGACAGGCTGGTTGCAGCTGCAGGCTCCTCCAGCTGCCCAATGCCATACTTGAAAACTGCAAACAGATTAGCATAATTTTTAGCTTTTTCTTGTCAGGAACTTTCCAATGAAAAACACTTTCAGCAGACAATGCTAATCCAAAAGAGCTGAAACATTTGGTAAAAAACATCCATTAAAAACAAAAGTTGGAAAAAACCCACCGAGCAGATTTCAGTCAAACACTGACATGATTTCTTACCAGACATCCCTGGAGTGCTCTAGAGCTTTGGCTTTACAGATTCATATACCTGGGGCAACTTAGTCTGAGTTTGCCCTGGGGTATGGGCCCTAGCTCTTCCATGGTCTCTTCAGCAAGGAGTACTTGGTAATTCTGGAATGATCATCTACAGCAAGTAGTAAGACATGCCGGGGTTTCAATGTCCATCACTCCTCAGCAGTGCTTCCAGACTAGACATTTATTTGGCAATTTTGGCTAAGAATGGGCCCCCTGATTTCCAAAAGAGAGACTTCAGATCATGAAAGAACTGTCCTAGACTAAGTTGGAGACCTGGCCTCAGCTGAGTCTGGCCCCACAGTACGAAGCTTGAGGAGCTACCAGGGTTCACAATTGTTTTTCATTATGGGAACCACATGCTGGTAATTTCAAAATAAAACTGATTTCAAATGTTCAAACTTCCCATGAATGGGGAACTCCAAGTCCCAGCTAGCTGTTCTTAACATGTTCCATATATTTCCATTGTTTTTTCCCGGATAATTTTCCAGACAAGGAGTTGCAGAATCCCCTAAGAAACATCAGCATTTCTTATAATTAACATATCATTCTTAGTACAAATCTAGGTTTCAGTAGCTCCTTTTGCACAGTTTTGGTGTATGCCCAGCTGTAAAATCTCTGCGTTACAATGAAAGAAGAGTTCAGCTAAAAACTCAGAACATCTATGAAATGGTAATTTTCTAGTTCTAGTGACTGATTACCCCAGAACAGAATGCTTAATTGGACGTATATGGATATGGCAAGAGAATCACTGGGTTTTTCTTCCATTTTATGCTCGTAACTCTATGGTTTTCCTTTCCCTTGATCAACAGCACTGCCATCAGCCAACATAAGATGTTTCTTAGGATGAGCCTGTGATGGTAAGTGATGGTGAATCCAAACAGTCCTCTATTTTCTATGTTCATAGACTTTTTTTTTTTAATGTTTTTGCTAGAAGCTGTCGTGAACAGAATAGGAGAACCAGAAGATTATGTTCACTATCCCAGGAGGTGGAATTTAGAGCACATAAACATGACCTTCCAGAAAGGAAGCATCCTGAGTGAACCTTTATCAGGTGTCATCACTATACTACTCAATATCACTGTGACATCCAGTCTCCGTACCTGCCAGTTGTGCAGGTGTACGCAAAGGTTATGGCCTAAGCACTATTTCATCCTTAAGAGCAGAATTTTTAGGATAGCATATTTTAACTGCCAATACTCTCGCTTGAAGCTCAGCCTTAATATCGCTTCCCTTCCCATGCCATAGAGCATCAAATACATTCTTAACTTTATTGTCCCTTATTTTATACCTGTATCTTTAATGCACACTTGTGAATGAACCCAGTCCCTACAGTGATCCAAATGTTTTAACTCAAGGTACTTTACATGTCTCAGTATGTCCTTTTATATCCCTGACTACATATAAACTTAATTCATACCATATCCTAAAGCTCCCATGACAAAAACAAAGAATACCTAGTTCACTTCTTACTGAATGTAAACCAGATCCATAAAATTCTAAGCTAACCACAAAACAAATGTAGTGGTAGTATCAAAAATAATGTTTGATTGCTTCACCTTGCCTTTAAGTCAATGTGTATGCTGAAGATGGATCATGCACACAAGCAGACGAGAGTTTCAGACCAACTTCTATACAGTCTGCTCTTTCAGGCTTAATTTCTTCAGCTATCCTGATGCTATTCTAAGCATTTGTTTCTACAATTAGAACAGTAAAGTTCTTATTACACTCTTAGACAACATTGTTACCTACAGACAAATAAAACAATCTTTGATAAGATTTTTGCTGTGAAATAATTAAAGCCACTTACTGTTACTTGAGGAAATCACCTGTATGGCTACAGCAGTAAGATGAACATTTGGTTCCACTTCTTCTAATAAAGCGCTTTTTGTTTTCAGCCTTGAATCTAAATCCTCAGCCTACAGTATAATACTTTGTATATCCGTGCCTTCTGGGAAAAGGTTTTGAAGCCGTAAGAACGTTCCTTGCTCCCTCCGCTCACAACAGGGACAGACCATCTTGCTTTACCCGGTCATCTAAGTAATGCTGCTTCAATAGACTGAAGTACTTTTCCACATGACAAGCCTGCAATTTCTCCTCCCCTTCGAAATTAGTCACTAAATAACCTCCTTGGCATGTCACCCAGTCACAACTGTGCAATACTATGTGATTCAATCACTCAACCATTTTTTAATGTGTGCCTATAAGACATACAGAAAGAGACTAACATTATGGAATGAAGTACAAGAGAGACTTACAAAGGGGAAAGTCATAAATAAAACAGTGAGTAACCTCCGCTTAGGTAGGAGAGTGCATTTCAAAGACAACAATATGAAACACATCCATATTAATTGCCGAACAGGAGATCTCCAGTTATTTAGCAAACCCAGTACACACAATTATATAAAAAAAATACAGCAGTTATAAACCTTGGAAGCTTTTCATGTACTCAGATTGGTAGTGACATTCAGTAGAAGGGAGCGCAAGCCCCTCCCGTGGAGGAGGCTGTCTACTCATTAACCAAGCACCTGAGCCGCTTGGCTAGCCTGAACTTTGCGGCCCCCATAAATCAATCTCATTGTTATCTCTGCAGCACACTACACTAGTCACTATGATTAGTTTTGTCAAAAGACCATAGAATATAGACAATGTCTTCTTATAAACACAGTATTTACAATCTAAAAGAGATAGCACTTAAATATTGTCATAAGGGAAAATCTGGTGACATAAGCACTTCCCAGTCCTGCAGCTACCTTCCGGTTTGGGGTGTGCGTGCTTTTTTTCCTGTTGGTTTGGGGAGTTTTTGTCTGGTTTTGTTTTTATGCAAGTAAAAAACTGCCTACATCATCATGACTGGCATTCAAAAGAATTAAAATACAATTTAGGCCCATGACAATAAGCTGGTATGGCTGTAAAGAACCAGTTTTAATGGGACCTTACTGGAGTGACATTTCTGTTTCACAGTATTGCTCTCAGTCTCTCAGCCATTAGTAGGGGAGGCATCATTCATTTCTGCTACAAAAGGGCAACCTGACACAAAGCCTTCAAGTACCAGGACAAAGATCAGAGCAGATCTGGTAGTCAAAACTGAAAATCCAGGTGTTCTGCCCCTTACCACACTGAGCCCTACAGCAGAGAAGTCCTCCAGCTTTGTAGACAGCTGCTGTGTATTCAGATTTGTAACGTACATTGTAAATTTGTGTGCCATTTTTGGCCTTGACTAGAACATCACAAAATTTATATGTAGTGTAATATAAACAGTCTTTTCAGAAATGTAAAAGATTTTCATTTTGTCTTAAATGTTTAGTTTTCAGTTTAATTGTAAAAATATTTTAAAATATTATTTTTATTAAATATTTGCACTAGAACTATAACAAGGTATTATTATGGCACAGAAACAATGTTAAACCTATTTATTTTTATTTCAAATTTAATCAGTCAAGGCTTGTTTCTTGCAGTATAGGAGTAAAGCAGTATTTACCATTGAAGCATCTGGTTTACATTTGGCAGGTTTAACTAACCAGTCAAGCATCCCCTTTTAATGAATGGATGTATATACTTGACCTAGTTAAAAAGCTGCTTAGGTCTGCTGACCAACCAGACTCAAAAACATCAAGGGTAAAAAATACAAGCAAATTATTCCAGTAGACTCTTATGCCACACATGCTTTCCAACAGTTGCAGAGTATATTCTTCCATCCATGTTCTTCCTTACAGACTAACAAACCTTCAGTGAGAAATCACATTATTATGCTAATATGCAGGATAAGAAAGACCACTGTATTTCACTGCAGTTTCTCTGCAATGAATTGCAAGCTGGTAGGATGCACATTTTCAGTAATTGGACTCTAGCACGATAAAGTATATCCCAGAACATCAGACATACTATATAACTAGTTCTCCATACATCTGGCACTATATGCAAGAGTCTTCAAGTATCTGATGCATAAAGTTTTTCATGAGAGGAATGAATCTTCTTTTAATTTTAAAATACAACAGGCACAACATCATAAATATCACACAGATATATCATTACTAAGGCTGTAATTTAATTTGTAGGTTCTAACAATGCATGCAAACCATTCAAGCATCACTTTCCATTTCAATTACCTTATCAGAGCCCTCAAGCCTTGTCTAACTTGCCATGTATTAGCCTGTGTTTAATTACTTGCCATATATTTGTTTCTAATGTACTGTACAGAACAAGAGTTCCTTTTCAGTTTAACCCCCCCTATAAACAAGGGGCAGGCCCCTAAGAGGCACAAAACCCCTATGCTTCACTGAGACCAAGTCTGGAAGTTTAGGTTAGCTTACTTATTACTTTAAAATCAATGTTAATGTCTATGGTAATGATAGGCCCAAGTTACCACTCAGCTAAATCACCAGTCACCTTGCTTTCTTCTACATTATTAACAATGTTGGTACATTGGACCTCTCCATCAATTTGCCCATCACATTATTTTCTGTTTGCTTCCCTCATTTTCAAGTGGAAAAAATGTTAGAGACACAACATTAGTAAAACACACAATTATAGAGCCAGAGAATATTTTGAAGTCTATCGTGGGGTATACATTTGTGGCATAGATGCAACTTGTTGCATGACTGCTAATCAAAGTTCTTTCTGTTCCTGATAACAGCTCTTTTTGTTCCTATTCCCTTAATAATACTTTTGTGGATGGAAATAATTAAGCAGTTAACGCCTTGTAGTGCTGTAAACAACCATTTCCTTGAGAGAAAACAGGGAAGCATTTACAGGCTGGATTGCTTGTCACTAACTGAGGACTTGGTTTCATTCTCAGCAGTCTGGAGCAAAGCTTGTGATGGAGACAACGGAGTTTTGCTTAAATGCAACAAGTTATATCAGTCCAGCAGAATCCACTTGGGAAGACAGTTTGCTGATGACGGCTTTTACAGCTGTACTACAAGAGAAGCATTATTTTTATTCTGTTTTTTGGAGGTGTTTTTTTTTTGCCAAGGAAGGTCTCATGCTACTTCACCATTCCAGTTTCTAATTCTGATCCAAGAAACCAACAGTGTAGGAGGACAAAGACCTATGTATAGAGTTGTAGGACAAAGACCTATGTATAGAGTTGTCTGCAGGATCTCTTAAATCTGCAGCCTCTGATAGATAAGACTCTTGAAGGCAGCTGGAGAATCACTATCAGCACCTTTCTTCCCTCTGCTTAGGTTAGCACCATGACAGAAACCTCTCGGTGGGGTTTATCCACTTTCTGCAATGAAAGGAGAGAGACTGACCCCTAGTTTTGCCTGCAAACATTCAGCAGAGGAAGAAAAAGTGGCCAAATCCAATCCTGATCTCAGTCTCAGCTGCTTCCCCATGGCAAAAATGGGGCATGAGAGCACAGACCTCCAAGCTGCTGTCCTTCATAAAGGCACTGAGGTGGCCCACACCCCAGCACCCAGCCAGGCTGTGCTGCTGCCACCCCGCACTCCACACTGCTCTCCAGGACCCTGAATAACACTTTCAAGTTGGCCTCAACTTTACCACATCAGGTCTCCAGCCCACTGCCTGTATTTATACTTCAGGGATGTGCGCGGTGTTTCCCTGTAGACTGAAAATCCTACAGAAGCTCTTTGAATTTGGGAGGCCAAGCTAAACAAACAGGGAGGGAACAGAACAGTTCTGGCTGCCTGACACACACTGGATTTAAGGTTATGTACAGACTACACTATCTTCTCTTAAACATACATATTGTTTGTTATTCCTTCTGTTTACTGATTCCAAAGGCATGCAATGAAACAGATATGCCTTGGGGTAGACACAAGTACCATAAAGTTCTCTTATACTTATTCCAAATTCCTTAGTTCTTAAAAAAAAATAATGCAAGCAAACAAACAAAAAGCCCTCCCACACCACAGAGCACATAACTACTAGCTAGAATGAACCACTATAATGGGAACGGGCAGCTCCACAGCTTCACTGCTGGCAAAGCAGCACACTCAATAGAACAGCTGGTGCTTGCAACGCAGAGCAACCTGTACGCAAAGCCTTTGAACCAGCACACAAGTGAGCATCTGAGCTCCAAGAGAGCAGTGCTTCACTGTAACGTGTATATGAACATTACATATACATACACACAGACATACATATATGTTTTGCATACCAGCAGTACATCTTTGGTCTATCCTTTGGTCATGGCAGATCAATGCAATCACAAATCTTAGATTTTTTTAGGGATTAAAAAAAATTAAAGGCAAGCAAGTACAAGCGGGAAATCCTGTGCTGGAAACTCTATAAGCCTCTCAAAATTTATTTTAAGTTTACTAGAGCAAATATAGCCAACTCTCACTGGAGTCGCATGAAGAAGGTTCTGCAAAACTGAACTATTACGTCAGGTCTGCAGTCTGTCTCTCTACCCTGTAATTTAAACCTCATGCTTCCCCCCTCATTTCTGCACTGATTTAAACGAAGACATTTTCCTAGCTATAGGAAAGTATCACAGTATGTATCACAGACATATATGCATTAAGCACCTCTCAAAAGTTCAGACGGCACTATTAGTTGCTTTTGTATGGAGGATTTGTCTCGCCTACTGTTGCATTAAAAGACAGTTGGCCGGGCACCCTCCAGAGTCAGCTCATTCCCCCTACGGCCGGGTGGGACACGCTGCCCTTTGGCGTTCCCTGCCTCCCTCCACTGCAGCGGGCGCCAATTTCTGCCCTAAGCGTGCTATTTTCCTAATTCACTATAGTGACCCTGCCCATATGTCTTTTCATTTAGCTCACTCTCTGCTCTGTTTTTCATCCTATTTTTTTCCTCTTCTTTATAAGTCAAGCTGAGATACTGTAACTAGAAGGGATAATGGCAGCTTCATTCCAGCTGCAGCTTGCTAGCTCGTGCAACGGACTTTCC
Organism: Psophia crepitans; assembly: GCA_013399095.1. NCBI lineage: Eukaryota > Metazoa > Chordata > Aves > Gruiformes > Psophiidae > Psophia > Psophia crepitans. The sequence continues at coordinate 25,853 of VWZZ01003606.1, read as the reverse complement.
TGTGATCCACCCTCGTGGATGCAACCTGGCCTAAGGTTCCTGTTTTACTGAGCTAAGAATTGTCTCTAGCCTGAAGCTGGTAATAAACATTATTTATTTATCAACAGACCAATATAGAAGCACCTCCACTTTTCATTCTGGTCTTCCTCTGTGCTACCATTAGCACGTTTTCTTATGCATAAACTTTTTAAAGCCTGTATCTAGAGGACTGAGTTTGTAACAGGAAGTTTTTCCTGATTAATCCATGTGTAATACAGAAATATTAATAAAAATAGCAAGAATCATATGCTGCAAACATTTAAATAATACATAAGTCAGGACACTGGGAAAAGATAGAATAGGTAAAGGAAAAATTGCATGGGAAGGTAATAGGGAATTCTGAGTATAAAACTACATAAGAAGGAGGAAAAAAAGACCCCAAAAAAGGGAACAAGACAGGGTGAAGGACAGTAATAGGAGTGTGGGGAAGAGATCAGAGATGAAAGAGGGTAATATTGGAGATGGAGTGCTGAGAACTAAGTAGGGAAACAAGAAAAAAGAAATAAAAATAGGAGACTTAAGTCAGGAGGTGAGGAACTGATGAGAAAAAGAGAAGTTAGAGTGTGAAGGGCAATTCCACAAAAAAATGCAATGAAAGAATAAGGAAACAGAATGAGGGGGGAAAACATGAACTAATGCAAATTTTCTTCAAGGCTAGAACATTTTGCATTGGTTCTTGTTATTACAGTGCTGTAGCCTAGCAGAGCAGGCATGGGAAGGAGAGAGAGAGGAAGAAAGGAAGGACAAGAGGTAAGAGAAAGAAGAAATACATCTAACGTAAACTTCAGTTTGGGTTAATATTCTGAGGTTTTGTGGGTTTTTGGAAGGACTGGTCAGAAAACGAAGGTGGCTTTTAGGAAAGAAGTGAGCAGAGCACTCCACATACATGCCAGCTAGAGCGGCCCATGAATGTTTCAGGACATGGGCAAACACGCTACGACCATCACCTGCCTTTGCCATTCACTCTCACAAAGACATTTGAGATGCACTTTAAAGCTACAAATGGCTTTTGAAACCTAGCACTTAGTTCAGCCATTCCTACTGAAGATGTAGTTACAGTTAAAAACAGCTTCTTCTCCCTCAGACAACGCAGAAAATAACAGCTCTCCACAAGTCAGGCCTTAGTGCAGCATCTCTGAGACTCAGTGAGTCTCAGTGCTGATAGCGAGTGATCAGGAGCCTCTTGCCCTTGGTACACGTTTGGTCATTAGAGGGGGACAACAGAAATTCCGGTTTGATGAAATCACAGCCAAGTAGTGAGATGTGTCTATAGGTGTGTGCATGCACATGTGCACACAGCCCTACTTCTCAGAAAACTTTTCTCCCTTATCGTTTGCAAGAATCCAACAGAAAGATAAGGGGAAAGCAATATTAACTTCTCGCCATAAAGGAAGTTGAGCTTACAACGTGCATCAGCTTAAATTGAGCAAGCTCTATATTTGGACTAGCCTGGTTACACCTGTACTGAACTTGTTGACACTCCCTAGTTGACATTATCCTAGATTAGCCATCAATGAGACAATTTTTTTGACTAACCTGATCTCCTTCTATGACAAGGTGACCTGCTTAGTGGATGAGGGAAAGGCCGTGGATCTTGTTTGCCTGGACTTTAGTAAAGCCTTTGGTACTGTTTCCCACAGCATTCTCCTGGAGAAACTGGCTGCTCATGACTTGGACAGATGTACTCTTTTCTGGGTTAAACACTGGCTGGATGCTAGACCCAACGAGTTGTGGTGAACGGAGTTAAATCCAGTTGGCAGCCGGTCACAACTGGTGTTCCCCAGGGCCAGTTCTGTTTAATATTTTTATCAATGATCTAAATGAGAGGATTGAGTGCACCCTCAGTAAGTTTGCAGACAACACCAAGTTACGCAGGAGTGTCGATCTGCTCGAGGGTAGGAAGGCTCTACAGAGGGACCTGGAGAGGCTGGCTCGATGGTATAAGGTTCAACAAGGTTCAGTGCTGGGTCCTGCACTCGACTGATGGATCACTGGGTGGATAAGGAATTGGTTGGATGGTCACACTCAGAGCTGCAGTCAATGGCTTGATGTCCAAGCAGAGATCAGTGATGAGTGGCATTCCTCAGGGGTCAGTTTTGGGATTAGTGCTGTTTAACATCTTTGCTGGCGACATGGACACTGGGATTGAGTGCACCCTCAGCAAGTTTGCCAGTGACACCAAGCAGCGTGGTGCAGTCGACACGCTGGAGAGAAGGGATGCCATCCAGAGGGACCTTGACAGGCTTGAGAGGTAGGCCTGTGTGAACTTCATGAAGTTCAAAAAGGCCAAGTGCAAGGTCCTGCACATGGGTTGGGGCAATCCCAAGCACAAATAGAGGCTGAGCAGAAGGGACTGAGAGTGGCCCTGAGGAGAAGGATTTTGAGGTGCTGGTTGATGAAAAGCTCAACATGAGCCAGGAATGTGCACTTTCAGCTCAGAAAGCCAACCGTGTCCTGGGCTGCATCAAAAACAGTGTGTCCAGTAGGTTGAGGGAGGTGATTCTGCCCCTCTACTCCACTCTTGTGAGACTCTCGTGGACTACTGTGTCCAGTTCTGGGATCCTCATTACAAGAAAGACATGGACCTGTTGCAGGAAGTCCAGAGGAGGGGCATGAAGATGATCAGAGAGCTGGAGCACCTCTCCTATGAAGACAGGCAGAGAGAGTTGGGCTTGTTCAGCCTGGAGATGCTCTGGGGAGACCTTATTGCAGCCTTCCAGTACCTAAAGGGGCCTACAAGAAAGCTGAAGAGTGACTGCTTACACAGGCATGTAGTGATAGGACAAGGGGGAATGGGTTTAAACTGATGGAGGGGAGATTTAGATTAGATATAAGGAAGAAATTCTTTCCTGTGAGGGTGGTGAGGCACTGGAACAGGTTGCTCAGAGAAGGTGTGGATGCCCCATCCCTGGAAGTGTTTAAGGCCAGGCTGGATGGGGCTTTAGGCAGCCTGGTGTAGTGGAGGGTGTCCGTGCCCATGGCAGGGGGGTTGGAACTAGACGATCTTTGAGATCCCTTCCAACCCAGACCTTTCTATGATTCTATGATTCCTGATTGGCAAGACAAACACCCAGATTGGTGAACTTAGCAGGCACTCGTTTCTGCATATTTATGAGTGTATTCCATTTTCTACAAACAAATGGAATGTGAGAGTTAAAAAAAAAACCAAACTGTGAAAATTATCTAATTAAGCAGAGAGAAATTAATAAATCTCTCAGAATTGATCTTCCTATGCTTCCTCATTATACTTTCCAGACAGAATATTGTGGTGAGTACACTAAGAAACCTCTTTTCATTTCAGCCAAGATTTTTCAGGGTGTTATCACAAATGACAAATATATAAACACACTGAAACATAAGACATTTCAAGCCTAAAATGGTCGGATTTACATAATTACATCACTGGTTTGCCAATATCCACATTTATCTCATCTGTATAGCATGGCCCACCCATCCCACAAGCTATTAGACTGTTTGGACTGAACACATAAAAGCTGTTACTGATTTTTTTTTTATTTAAAGTTAACATTATGACACCCCTCATAACTAGTGCTTCATTCAAACCAACTGTTTCTTTTTCTCTCAAACCAACCGTATGTTTCTTTGGCCTTTCCACAGCTGCTTTTTAGGTAGAATGTTCTGAGAACAAACAGGAGTCATGTAACTCATGAAGATGCAGCAAGCATTTCCTCCCCCCTCCCTATTCTCCTTGAAGAGATCGAGCACATCATGTACATAACATAGACGGCCACCACCAACGCAGGAAGCCAAACCCTTCAGACCAGTCTCAATTTCAGCACTTCCTCAGGGCACTGCTGAACTGATGGGGTCATTCCTTTTTTTTTCCAAAAAAGGAATAGTTTCAAACATGTATAGTTCTGGTACAGATCAGCATTTTATTTGGTTTAAATATGCTGTAGATCAGATTTCTGCTCTTTTAAAAAAAGAAATACTGTTAGCAACTGCCCTCATAAATCAAAATAAATGCATGGCTTTCTGACTTGCTGTACTAACGACTCAGCTCTTATTTTTGTTCCATATTTGTATCTCTTCTCACTGCACTGAAGCCAGATAAAACTGAACAAGTTGATATAGTTAAATGAACATAAAGGAAAGCATAACCCTTGGTCTCATCTGGCATTACCAAACAACTGAGTCAGAACACAATTTCTATTACAGATATATGGAATATGTTAGGAGGAAAATAATACAAAAATGTATAAAACACATCTGGTTGATAGTTAAAAGACCTAAGTGGCATGTTTACACCTATAGCCAGCTGTTTCTTCCAATATAACAACATAGCAAATCTGAAGAAATAAGTTGCTGCACTGAGTTTTGGAGTCAGCACTATCGGCAGGAGAAGTGGTCACGGAAGCCTTATCTACACCTGGATTTTGCAATGCAAGTGTCCAAGCTGCACTGCATCTCATATCTATAAGGCCCAGCAGTATTTGCAGTTGTAAGTACATCTTGTGCAACGTTAGAGGTACTATCAATGCCCCAGTTGAGAGTCTTCTCAGATCACAAACTTCTTCCTATACTGTTTGAGCCCTGTTTTCATTTTACTTCCTTCTATGCAATATATAAATTGGTCGGCGTCACTGAAGTAAACAACCAGGTTTATCCTCAGGTCAAGCAAATATTGAGTAACTGAGGGACTAGTCATTTACCAAACACATCCTTTTGGTCTTTTCACTTAGCCACACAGACTTCCAATTTACAATGACGTAAGGAAGGCATATATTCACACAAAAAATAATTTCAGCATCACATTATATCTTATGGAGTCCTGTTGCCCATTGATATTTGCAATTGTCTTGCTTTTGCCTGCTGAGGCTTTTTTTAACCCCAGGTCTTAACATATATGCATGAAAATATATTTTTACTGCTCATATTTTCAGAACTTTGATTAGTTTTGCAGAGCCCTTGTCAGAAGAAGTACAATCCAGAATGGAGAAGAATCAAGGGCCTCAGATAAGTAAGTAGCTGTGTTCTCCTAGACACTAGGTGCTGGTTAACTCCTCTTTGTTGAAAGGAAGGCAGGGACAGAATTAATTCTCTTTGGTATTTATTAGGCTTATCTAGAGGCACGTAACTAATAATATACTGAGATGAAGACTCTGTGGAAAGCAGAGAATTTGAGTCATGATCATGAAGTATCACATTTTGGATTTGTGAAAAACTTGGGAAAGCTAAGGCCCTGACTGACAAGTGAATGGCAGGTTTGAGGAAGAAAAAACATTGCTTCTAACTTTACTTGGGTTCTAGGAACTGCAGTACTAAAACATCCACCTCCACAAAGTGATTTTTAACCCCTGTCTGAGTAACAGCTCATTTGGAAAGCTAATTGGAAGTCATAAAGCTTGGTTGGACTTTGGCTTTCGGGACTACAGCAATTCAGATAAGCTACAAAAGAGGTAAATGAGGATCTTCCCTCTTAATAACGGAGGTCATAGCCATGAGTATTTTCATCATCTGTCAATGTGTTTAGGGAGCTCTGGCAACATCCGACTCTGCCAGCTACTTTGGAATTTCAAGTAATTAAACACCTCGAATTAGTGCAAATTGCTCTACTAAAACCAAGGGCAATGTAAAAAAAAAAAAAAAAGAAAGAAAAAAGAAAGAAAAAAAGAAACATTGTGTAAAAAGAGGTGGAGTAGGAACAAATCCAGGAACTAGTAGACAATAAAAATGGACTCAGATCCAATCCTTATGTTTTTATCCAGGCCAAGCTCCCAGCAAAGACAGTGAAAGTTTTGCCTGAGAACCTCAAACTTACGTGAGAGATAAGAGTTCTGATTTTAATGAAAGGCTGAAGAGACCTTCACACAAGACGGATCATAAGTTGCCATTAAGTAACTTCATCAGCTCCAGGGCAAGCCCAAAGCAAACCTCAACACGAAAGGCAGGCGATCTTGAATACAGGCCTGTTAGTGGGAAATAAAGAACTCTCTCCCTAAAAATTCCACTAAAACAACTGTTCTGTGGTTGCAAGTTGATCTGTTTCCACAGACGAAACTCTCCGGGAGTTTCCAGGTAACTGGTTTGTGATATCTACCCTATGACACTCCTCTTAGACTAACTGGAAGATTACTGCATGGGTGCGGCACGCTCATGTTCCTTGAACAGCTTAGTATCGAGAACATGACACTTTCTTTCAATGGCCAGCTTGATATAAACTTATAATCCATCTTCATTATTTGGAAATTTTAAAAGAGGGTTTCTTTTAAAATGTTGGTATAGCAATAGGATCTACATGGATATACTCCTTACAGAGAATGTTTGTGAAATAAATATAATACACCAAAACTCATAGCCACAATGTAGTATCTGTCCAACTGTGACACAGGATCTGTATCGTTAAACAGACTGACTTTTTGCCGGATAACGTTTGAGATTTACATATTGTTTTAGGTGTAGCTAAAATAAAAAAAAAATCCTTAACATTCTATCCGCTTTCCCACTAACTTAGGCTTTATACAGCAGTAGGCATTGTATATCAAAGGACATATGAATGAAAGAGAACAGGTACATTTACAGTCTTTCATCACAGTCTGATTTGGTGCAGCTACTTCTCAGTGTCTGCAGCTCTGTAGCTGCATAAATAATAGTCTGCTACTGACAACGCACTCAAAGCAAAAGTAGTAAAATCATATCAGTAAAAAAAAATATCCAGAACATCAGAGACTTCTTTTATATATTTTGTTCAAATCTCAGCAAGATTTGTAATGGTAAGTTGGAAAATAACTGTGTATGTTTAATATGTAGGTTTGAAACAAGACACAAAAACTGAGAGTAGAGTTTGGTGATTTAGAGAGCAATTAAACATTTATTTTCTCATATAACTCAAGGAAGAAGAAAGTTTTCATTGTTCTGATTTAAATTCCTAGTTAATCTGAAAATATCTTTTAGTTAAAAAAAAAAGAAGAGAAGAAAAGGAATTATATATCATTATTTATAAGCATCATCTTACCTTACATCTTTTGGTGAGTTCCGTTTCTAGATGACTTTGGCAGGTATTTTAATTCAGAATTAGTTTCAGCAGTACATGCCATTACATCTTCTCTTTAAAATAAACTGCTTTTTCTCTTTTTCTCAGACAAAGTATGTGGGCTAAAAGAGCTGCAGCGCCTCTGCTCAAGCGATTTCATGGATACTCAGAGGCTTGCTTTCTACTGTATGAAAGTTAAATCTGAGTAAGGAAGGCATTTTTCCTGTCCCGGAAATCAGTATAACCAAAACCAATGCTGAGCTAATGAGAAATGTTTCTTCCATGTGTTCTGCTTGGCAGACACTGCAAGTCATATCAAGGAAACACGTGATGTTTATAAATACAATATGGCTCATGTTGTCATAACCTCTCAATGACAAAAAGAGCATTAGAAAAAGCAGACAGCAAAACAGCAGGAAAGATGGGATTTGTATCATTTGGAAGGTCTCTATCAGATAATAAGAGGTATTAGCGTTTGCTTTTTCTTTTTTCTTTTTCTTCCCAAAAGAAAACAAAGTTTTATAGTAATAGGATCAGTAAGGCAAACACATGGCAACTTATATAAATGCTGTCCTACAGGCATCCTAGCACTAAAATGCATTCACCCAATTCATTACTTGAATTCTTCTCCAATAAATACTTTTATTCTAAATATTTCTACATAGTACAAGAAGCAGTTATTTTTTTTAGCCACAGTATGCAACGAACAACTGTAGTTTTGGCAGCATTTGCAGCTTTTATGTTTATTGATGTTAAGAACACAAACAATCCAATGAAAAGAAGTTAAACATCTCAAAGAAGCTGGATGTATCTTTACAGGTACCTTAGGAACACAGAAGGCTGATCCTGCTTTTTTCATCTATCTTTCCTGCAAACCAACACTGAATTTCAGGCTCCTTAGATGCATTAAATTCTTGGGGAGTTGTTTGAGGTGTTTTAGCACTTGTAGGATTTTTTTAAGGTCACAAATTGCATTGAAATCGAGAGAGTTAAAATGTTAGCAACCAGCTAGCCAGGCACTTTCAGGGGAAAAACAAAAAGTTGCTCTTGCGCAATTTCGGTAATTAAAGCTAGTCAGCACAACCGTTTACCCAACTTATCAAATGTCTGTCTCATTTTACTGTACAACGCATTTTAACTCATCCCCTCTCAACTTGGCAGCCCAGACCCCCACGGCTTCCAGGAACATCATCACTTCTCTTGCCATTTTAACTCCCAGAAGATGTGGAGTTTCCAGGTAACCCCCACTCCCCGACTCAGCTCTGACCCTACTTGCCCTAATTATTCTTTCTTGAAGCAACATGCTAAAAAAAACCCCGAACACCTCAAAGTGTACCTCAATACAAAAGCAGCCACCAGGAGCATTCTTTGGATATTCTGGGCTCGTCCGCTCAGCAGAGGTCTGGGATAAAGCACTGACCTGCGAAGGTCTTATGTAAGTCAAGGAATTAAGCAAAAACATGGCGGATCTAGGACATTTTAAAATAAAGCGTAACCCACAGACTTTACGGCAGGTGGTTGGGAAAAGAAAGACTGCCAAGCAAAACAGCCACCGATTTGTTATGAAGTAAAAATTCCCTCCTGATTCTCAAAATCGGCGGACAGATGAAGTCTAAAACAAACCACTGCATAAACTGACATTATTAGTATCCAACTGTACCACCAGAAATGCAGACAAGTTGCAATGACAGACGGGGGAGATTATAATTTAGGATTCTTCCCCTTTTAGACACTCCATAAAAGGAGGGTGGAGGGAATGAGGAGAGAAAATACGCTGTGCACATTCGGTGGGAGAATGACTTCCACTTGGAGCCACCAGGGGCCTACAGCAACAACCCAGGACGAAAGGAGCTGTGACACTTCCAAAGAAATTCAACTTGTTCAGCAGCATACGAAAATCTGCTGTCAGTTCTTTACTGTCATCTAATGACGTCAAATTTATACTCCACTGCTAAACGTGAGATGAGAAGCAATGTGCACCCTGTACCTACTAAGTCTGAAAAAGTCTTTTCTTCTTTGAATCTATAAAAATCACAAAGGTTAATTCCTGCGGCACAGACCAGCACGGCTGTGTACATGCATTTGCAATGGAATTAAAAACAATGCCAGAGAGAATAGAAAGGTCATCTAAACATTTGGACACGAGACAGTATTTTTTCAAAAGAAAGTATTGTCGCAGAGAAAGCTAGAAAGTGCTGATAAATGTTACAAGCTCAACCTAAGGAATAAATTAATGAAATGCAGCAACGCGAAGGTACATTTTTCCAAAGAAAACAGTTGCTACAGACTTTGAGCATAAGTTTTGGTAAAGGAATAATAAAAAAAAGGAAGAGCACAAACAAATATTCAGAATATTCCGTGAGGCAGCGCTATGTGGCTACCTCTTGCTTGAACACTGTGGCAGACCTGTCAGACAAGCCGTGCTCTCAAAGACATAGACGGTCACAGCACAGTGTCAGTTAAGCACATAAGACACATGAGAATTTCAGGAGAAACTGTCCTTTAGAACTCGCTTAGACCCCAAGCAAAACCCCTTTTCTCAAACACAATCCATTCAGAAAAATGCATGAAACAGAAAGATGACCAGGAAAATCAGAATTAATGGACAGGAAAGCTGAGTTGTTTGATAGGAGATCTGAAACTCACAGATCTCACATTCCTCTCGCACATTCTGAGTCTTCTTGTCCATATGGATAATACTTAATACTTCAAGTGTTACTGCCAATTCTTATACTCGTCTCACATCTGTTTGGTAGTTAAAACAGGTGTCCAAGCTGGCAGCTAACTTTATTTTCTGAGATTATTTTGGGTCTGTTACATGGAAATGATTATAAATCACAAACTGAAGCCTGAATATCATCAAATCCAGGGATAAAGGTTCCAAAGCGACAAGAAGGCAAACAGTAGAAAAATCTGTAAAGGCAAAACTTTCCCAAACCTCAAAAAAATAAAGCTTTAACTCACATGTGTCAGGAGATACAACCACACTCACAGTATCATGATGGAAAAATGTACTTACAATGGCCAATTCATGATACTGTAAATACTGTTCTTTCAACCAGTCTAACAATAAGGTGATTTTCTGTAGGTTTTTTTGAAGCAGTTAACCATGGTGTAGAACACAGTGGTTACAAGTGTTACTCCCTGCTTCCCACTGTAGTGAATCTAGCACTCATGTATCACATTAAATTGAAGAACATCAATTTACCCAATGGAAAGATGCACAAACTCAAAAGGAGGGATGAGAAGCAAAGGGTTTTCCACAATCTTTTGCATACCACTATCGTGGTTTTACCCCAGCTGGCGGCTGGGCACCACGCAGACGCTCGCTCAGTCCCCCCCATTGGGAAGGGGGAGAGAATCAGAAGTGTGAAAATGAGAAAACTCGTGGGTTCAAATACAAGAGTTTAATAAGTGAAGCAAAAGC
>VWZZ01003606.1:0-15169 GCA_013399095.1 Psophia crepitans | reverse complement strand
CAGAAAAGGCCTTGGCTCTGTGTAAGCATCACCCAACAACAGCAAAAACATCTCCACTATCACCACTGCTTCCAGCACAAACCCAAAACACAGTCCCATACTGGCTGCTGTGAAGAAAATTAACTCTCTCTCAGCTGAAACCAGGACACCACACAATACCAGTACATAAAATGTACTTGTTTCTCACTTACTCCACCCCCAGCATTTTCACCCCTTTAATCTGGTTTGCTATGGACAGAGGGATAATCCATCTGTTCATTGGTGGTTGTCTCCCCCAACCTAATAACCATTGAATCTGGAGGCAATTTCAACCAGATGTAACCAAAGGGTAGAAACCATTATACTGTTATGTTCCTACAAATTTTGCCAAATTAGGGATTTTCGAGAAGATCCTAACAATACTTCTGCCTGTAGTGGGAAAGTTGCAGTGTGTGGTCCAGCTTTTTAGGCTCTGGAGAATGAGCATCGGAGAGAGCATTGTCACATCCCTCTATATTGGGAAAAGACTCAGTTAGGATCTGAGCGTTGCTGCACAAGGAAGAACCCAATCAGAAACCAACAGGTTTCATTATTTCCGGAGCTCAAGAAATCACTCGTTTCCATGCTCATAACTTTGAAGTGCAGAAGTTCACACAGAACAAAGGGAAGACTTTTTGCATGTTTCTCCACAAAGCCCCTATGAACATTCTGGATGTGACCTTGCCTCTCAGACCAGAAAGACAAGAAATTTGCAAATGCAAAGAAAAAGTCAAATGAGAAAATAGCTCTTTTGTTGGATGCGCAGAATTTTGAAATGGCATCTTTGGCATTTCAGCAGAGCAAAAAACAGTATCCTACCCTGAAATCACCACTGCTGCAAAGACCACCATTGTGTGACCTTTATTTTTGAGTTATGGCCAAAGAGAGATAACTCAGCCATAACAATGAGATCTTAAGTGTGCATATCTGTTGTACAACACAATATTTTAAAATAAGCAATACAAATTATTCGGTTTTGCACAGAAGCAGCACCTAAGCTCAAAACAACTCAGTTAGGCAGTAAATGCCTGGAAGAGGGCCAAAGAAGTAATCTTTACTTTCTAATATATATAGCTAACACAGTAGTTAATCATATCTGAAAACAGAGCACACAAATAAAGGCACAGTAGACACATTCAGCATCCACTGCACATGGAACAAGAACAGTACAGTACAACCTTACAACGCCACAGTGAAATTATTACACGAGTTAATGTCATAATGCACAATGATAATATGTCATGCCGTCGAATATGAATGAGATGTATCGGATACATCCAGTTACTGCTACAGGAATACAACCAGAACTCAAGAATTTCAGGACCTTAAAGAAGACACTAAAAACTATCACATCAGCCCTTTGAACCACATCTATTTTCTCTCTCATATTGTGTGTGCAGCAGTGTGAATAATCAAGTAACTAGATTTCTGACCTATCAAAAGGACCATTTTGTAATTGAAATACATAAATGAGAGGTGGTTGAGAATAGTGCCTGTAAACAAACTATTGCAATCTTTTTAAAATAATGAGGCCCTAAACTGTTGAAACAGCAGAAGAACTTACATGAAATATTAATAATAAAGCAGTGTGACATGCTCAGAATTGATAATGAAACCAAGAAGCAAATGTACAATTAAGCAAATCACTTCACAGGAAATTTTCAGCATAATTCAATCAGCTTTGGAGCACACATAAAAACCACAAAGCAGGTAGGACAGTAGTGGCATTCCCTTCCGGCCCCACCGGGCTCCTTTGGTTGTACCGTTCCCTGGAGACAGACGTAGGATGAGTGGGGAGGAGATGAGGTTGTGTAATCTCACCACCACCCCCTCCCCGCTGCAACTTTAGCTGTGAGTAACGTAGTGGAAGCAGTGCCGCACAGCCACTTCTCCTGCCCTCTTGGGTATTACAGTCCGGCGAAAGATAGAGACAGCAAGAGAAAACCAAATACCTCTCCATAGTTCCCGCAGAAATGCCTTCTCTATATTCTCCCAATACAAAACATTCACTTGAAAATGCAAATATACTAAGTCCTTGCTCAGTACAGGTAGAAAATTTTAGGAAAAGACAAAACCATTTACATCGCAATGGGTATTTATCAGAACTTCTTATTTGAAATGACCATTTACAAAGTGCTTCAAGAGACTTCAAGCTAGGTACACCTCCTCAACTACTGCAAACCAGTCCGTGCTGAAGCCTGGCTGGAGTGAACTAACACCATGCTGTACTTCATTGAAAAGGGTCTGGAAACATGAAATAGAAAGTTGTATAAACTCTGAGCACTGTCTGTGTCCCAATATAAGTAATTAAAGGCTGTGCTTTGATTCACAAGGTTTAATGCAAGCAAACAAGAACAAAAAAACCAGTTAATGCTCAGGGCAAGTAATTGGAAAAAGCAAAGCAGTTGTGAAACATTATGGTAAGCATTATCAATTCTGTGTACATGCTGTACACATACTCTCAACTTTATGAATTGTTGTGTACATATTACAGCCAAGAACTTAAACATTTAACGTAAAAGCTGGAGGAAAGAAGAGTATAAATGCAGCACTGGTACTTACCCTTATATCTCCATTTACAGCTCTGGAAGTGTGATTAAATGCATGTGCAGGATCTTTGTTGTAAACTTTAAGGAAAGATCGGTCTTGAATATTCCTGGAATCAAAAGAATCAGCAATGATAACAGATGAAAGTCGTTTTATTTACTTTGTTGCCTGAAAAGTTTCAGGTAACAGGGAAACACAGTAGGTCCACAGCTGACCTATAAGAAAAACCTAAATGCCATAACTTAGACACAAGCAAACAAACAAAAGCCTACTTTGATTCTCTTTCCCATGGGAAGTATCATTCTTTTGCTACAACTCCACACCCATAAAAATTAGATCGTGTTAAGTTTCTTTCAAGATCCTGCCATAGAGTGAAAACACTTTGAAGACAATAGAGCTTCAACATTTACACGGCACTCAAAAGGATTTAGTTAATATTTACATGTTTTATTGTGTACTCAGCCCACATGAATTTTTGCTATTCTAAGAAGCAAGAATATCAAAAGAAAAGCAGTCTTTCTGACTGCAATTATTCTTGAGGCAATTCTACTTATCAGTTTGCTCACAAACCTGAAAAAAAATCCACAAAAGCTAAAAATTCAGTAGCAGATAAGTCCTTCCTCTAAACTTTATATACAATAAAGACAGGCTTTTAAAGGAAATTAATAGGAACTACAAAAAAAAAACAACAAATAAATGAGCAAAAGTTTTGATAAAAGCTACCACAGAAAAGGTTTAGATGGAACACCCAAAGAAAATGTTTTTGTCTAATGAGGACCCAACACTTTGTCATTGATTAGTCCATTTTTAAACTACTACATTTAGGAAAGAGATAGATGACATTAGTTTTCTATTTTGTTTCAAAACCTACCTTTCAATAATTTTATGGCTTAGGCATTTGCACTGAGTTCTGCTGATCTCTTGCTCACATTTCATCAGCAGCAAAGCCCCCAATCTACGCTCACTTACATCCTTTCATTTCCCAGTAGTGATCTCTGGAGAATTTACTTACACATGTGACTGAATTCCTTTCCTCCAGGTGCAGCTACCAGTCTAGTGAACTGATCTTAATCACTGGGATTATCATTTAAAAATGAAGGAAAGGATTCTTGGGCAGGTCCAATTTCTTTCTTACAATGTCATATTACAATCAGCGATTGCTTTGAATGGGTAGCTAGTCAGAACTTGTGCTGCTGTTGTAGATGTCAAGTAGTTATTAAAGAAATGCCACAGCTTAAGAGACAGATCACTGCCTTCTGTTTAAGAACTGCAGGGCTGACGAGAAGCTTAGTATTTATGAGTGTTTACTTGTAGACTGCATAGGAAAATAGCTACCTTGCGGCAAGTTCAAGTTCTTCAATTATTTATGGTAACATAAAATGTTTTCCATCTTGTAAATGTGACCCTTTCGCTTTGAGACTTGCACTGGGAGTCTCAGTTACCATTTTCTGCCTCAAACTTGGAAATACATTCTTTCCGATACAAAGCAAGCTCTCTCATCTTCGCTTCAAGAAACGGTATATTATTCACTTAAATAAATTTCATCTGCTGTCTTTTCTGTCTGAAGGCTATGAGATGGTCCCTCAACTAACCGGAGTTTGTTTTAAAAGCATACTCCGTAAATATTTCTTGTAGAAACATGACACTTTAAAGTGAAACACTGCTGCAAGGCAAAGCACCAAAATACTAGGCATTTGATCTCTGAAGTCTACTTCACCTCATGTTGCTATTCTAAGATAAATATTACTGATAACAGGTATATATTACTGTACTTTTATTATTACTATTATTTGCATTACTGTAGCTCCCAGATGCCCATGGCATGTTCAAAAGCCTCGTTGATCCCTGTGTGCTGTATAAACACCCCAGGAAGACAACCTCTTCACCAGCTTACAAGGTGAATAGAAGGCACAAAAGACAACAGGATAGCTGCAGAAAGATAAGGGAACAAAAAGAAACAAGAAGACCATAGCCTCTCCAGCCAGAGGACCAAAAACCAGATCCTGGGACCACAGACATGCTCTGAGTAGGCAGAGAAACAGAGCAAGAAGGAGACCAAGCTTTGTAGATGTCTGCAGAAGATGTCTTCCAAGTGTGTTAGAGGGCTGCTCGAGAGAGAGAGCACTTGTTTGAAAATTAAAGACATGTATAATGAAAGTTGGCATTATTTACGAAGTGGAAGCAGATGGCACTTGGTACTGAACAAGAAATGAACAGTAGCATTGAAGTGGGCTTGGAGGAGCCCTCGTAATGAAGACAAGTAGTTTATATTTAATGAGATGGAAAAGATACAGCCAGAGGACAAACGAAAAAAATGCATGTGAAACAGTCTGCTTGTCAAACCAGGAGAATGATCTTTGTTGCTTCATTTGAATGGGTAAGAGTTAACAACATTACCTGTGTCAACTGCTGAGAAAGGAGCATTACAGCAGTTGCTATTAAAAAGCTGATGAATTAGCTGAATGTTTTTTCACTACCTGGTGGGAAAGGAAAGGCTGCATCACAGGGACGTTATGCAGACAAAATCTGAAATCTACAATGGATGCAGAGCCCTGAACCACTTAAAGGAAAGGACCTTTCTACTTAAGTAGAAAGATAGTGCTTTGTTCCCAGTGATTTAAAAAAAAAAAAAAGAAAGATAAAAAAAAAAGGAGAAGGGAAGGAGTGTGATGGCCTAATGAAGAAGAACATAAGCTAGACTTAAACTAAAGGTCCGTGAAGGTATATTAAAAGAGAAGATTGAGATTTAAGTTTCAACAGAAGAAGTAGGATTCGTGTCATCCAACTACAAACATTCACAGGGAAGATATCAACAGCTAGGTTCTCTTGCATGTATAATTTACCAGACAGTTTTATAGAATTAACCACAACCAGCTCAAAATGTGGATGTAAAAATCTCTATTTGGTCAGATGAATCCCATCCTGAAGAAAAATAAATGGAAGAGTCACCCAGGTAGTTGATAATTCAACTTATCCACAGGGATACAGGGTTAGAGATAAGATGATGGAGACAGGTACACACAAGGAAAAGGAAGGAGGACAAAGCCCTGAAAAAACACACAAGAAAATCAATGTTTGTGAAGAGTATCTCTCAAATGATACCTGAAAGGAGAGGAGAGAGACAGGAAGAAATCAGGAAAGAACAGCAATTGGAACAAAGGCAGATCAAAGTTTCAAGAAGAAAACATTAAAAGTACATGAGAGATCTGAGAAAAAAAGGGGGTTCACAAAAGTTGGCCATTTGGTGACTTTGACAATTGCAATGGAACAGTAGGGAACAAAAGACAAGCTTCAATTAGAAGAATAAAACCCCAGACAGGTTGGAAATGGGTCTAGGAGAGAATCAGAAGAGCAAAACTACAGCCAACAGTTGTATTGCCTGCTCAGTGCAAGAGAAAAAGGTGATGAGGTGGGAAGTGGAAATGTATGTTGTGTTCGAGGATAGCTTTCTTGGGATGAACAGAAACATGTTTGCAATGAGAGAGTAGGCACTTTAATAGAGTAGTAAGTTAATAAAAAGACAAACCAAGGGATGCAAGGCACAGAGGAACATGAGACAGCCACCAAGGGAGGTGGAGATCTTAAAGAGTTGACTGAAACACCTGTGTTTAATTCAAGGAAGAAAGATGAGAATTGAAGGAAGACATGGCAAGCAAAGGAGAGAAAAACAGTACTTCATTTCATCTGCTCTCTGAGGGGAGACACTGGCAAGATCTTGTGAAGAGTAAGGAACAGAAATGGAGAAATTGTTGTGGATATTATTCAAATGTTGTGAAAATACAGCTGGTAGTGCATGCTTTGGACTCCATTAAGCTGGAATCAATGAGGTTTCCTTAGAGAGAAGGTGGCAGAACTGAAGGAGGGAATTTTGTTATGGAGGAAGTCAGCTGGGTTGTGGGATTTCCTCCAGAAACGCTCTACAATGCAGACATTGGAACAGAGGAAGCAGATGTTGGGATTGAGCCAGGCCTGAGGTTGGCAGAGCGACGCCTGCAATGGGAGCAAGAGAAAAAAAGGTGGAGTTGTATTAAGATAATCAACAACCATATTCTCGGGGGCAGGGAGGAGATGAAGTCATAAACTGTTAGTCTGAAACTCAAGGGAAGGTGGAGGGATAAAATGAGAGAGAAGGAGCCGATGGGCCAGATGATAGTTGGCAACAATGCGTTTGGCGTAAGTCGTATCTTGATTTAATCTCTTGATCGGATTTTGTGAATAGACTGTTTGATGTATAAGAAACTTGAGCACATGATGAATGATTATGCCAAAACTCAGATGGGTCTTAACACAGAATCACAGAATCAGGCATAACAGTGGCCAAACCGGGGTGTGGGAGTCTCCAAAGCAAGGAAGATAAAAAAGCAGAAACTGAAATCCAAGAGGCTGGCTAATGACAAGACACTGGCTAGGCAGCCTGAGAAGAGCAAGACAGGAGAGATAATGGAGTGTGGTGCTGTTCAAAGACTAAGAAGAGGAATGAAGGAATTGGAAGTGACAAGGCTAGAAAAGCTCCAACTTGCTCTTTTAACTGCAACATGACATGGAGTAGCATCTGAGCCACATGATGTCCAGAAGAAACAAGGCAGCATTGGACAGGACACTTCTCTTTCTTTCACGTCATTTTCCTGCACTAGTGGTAGACTGGCAGATAGGAAACACCTTTTCTGCTTTCTCTTTCATCTTCTGTCCATTCTTTTTCATCACATAACTTCTTATGTAAAGGATGCCAGAAAGGCCCACCATATTTCCTAGCACAGTTTTACTGAGTGTAACATGTCTGAGGTGTGCCGAAGAGCTTTGTTGCTACATGATTTGGGACTTTCTAGGGACCCTGAGAACCTGGTCCTTCCGCTCAAAGAACACAGACATCAGGACTGAAGGAATATGGTCAATTAAGCAGCTGCGCTGCCACAAAATAAAGGATAGAAAGATGCATCCAGATGTTAGTCAGATCATATATTGACCAAGCTCTGAATTAGTGAAGGGAAGTGACTGCATCAGTTGCTGCATCCTGACATAAAATGAGAAGGTGGTGGGGCTACTGCAGCAGCAGTCACCAGTGCCACAGACCTTTGGCAGTGCTAAATAATGAATAAATGGCACTGTTGTGAGGACATTGGTGACATTCGTATTTGTAACTTCAGGCTCACAAGGATCAGGCTTTGCTCTGTCAGGAAAGAAAAAACCCAGTTTTTCTGTATATATTTATCTTGTGTTCGTATTTTAAGTATTTATATCTCAGTTAAAATTCAATAAAATATTAAATATGTGAACCTACATGTATTATATAAATATTTGAACAAGGTACACAACTAATCAATGGCTTGTGCAACAAATATTGCACCTACAGCTGAAGGCAGTGTCAGACCAAGCCTCCGATATTACTCTGGTACCACTGAACATGCCTTTATGTGTCAGGCCACTATCTGTCAGATACTTATCAACTCCACTCCTTTTTATTTTCTAAGTGCTCTACAAAAAAAAAAAAAAAAAAGCAACCCAACAACCAAGCATGACAGCTGTAATTCCATGTTTACTCACCTCACGTCACACAATTCATAGTATATGTTTCTGCTCTCATCCTTGATGTAAATGGCCACACTGGGCGATTCCAGCATTTTCATTGTCAGCTGCTGGGGAAAGGCACTTACAAAAAGGGCACGAATTGTGTCTGTGCTTGTGATTTCATTCGGCATCCTCAACTGCTTTGTTTCATCCCCGTACTGAAGATATAAGACACCTACAAGAAAAATACGACAGCAAGTTACATATTCTTAAGTGCAGAGAAATTATCTGTGCTTCAAAGTCCATGGGGAACACAGGGCAAGCCCATAATGAGTAGAGAAAAATCAGCTCACACGCCTTACTCATGAAGCACACAGAACAGTTTCCTTTTCAACGTGCTATTGGAATAGGGCAGAGAACAGTGCTACGGCTGTGCCTTGGAAATATGCTTGCCCCAGTACTGCACTTTGCTGAGAAGCTTTTTACTGTTCTTCAGTTAGATAAATCAGAAGTTTACTTTAGAAGGATAACGAAAATCCCAAACATGCTAAGTCTGCTCTACAGTGGAAAGTATTGGTGTATCACAAGGTATTTTTTTTAAAGCAGTTGAGGAAGAACTTTATCTTTTTATATCAACCAGTTTCCATTAAACATGAATTCTGCATTTTAGCCTCATGCTTACCCAACAAGCTACTCCCTCCCCCCCAAACCCCCAGATTTTTCATTTTAGCACTAGTAATTTTATAGTCACAATTCAATTTGCTGGTATTATATAGTATAAAGCCCTAGGTAAAACTCCTTTCAGGAGTACAACTGAGGTCTCACACAAAAACAAGAGCAATTTCAGATCCTTTCAGTTTCACAGCAGTGTTAATAGTCATCCCTGGCACTTGGGGAGAAACATAAGTAATCTTTGATCCTGAATTGCAGCATCTAGACAAAAAGAACACCGTAACACCATTCTGATACAGCTAACTCTATTTTAAGGGAATGGGAGGCTGTGAGATGCTCAGCAATAAAAAAAAATATGGATAATACAGATCAGGGACTCAGTGAAGGGATACGAAGTACTTCCACAATGCCTTTGTTGGCCCTGCCAGGGACATGCTGATGCCCACATAACCAGCGGGTGCCTGTACTCCACTGGCCGGTACTGCACAACGAGCACAACTCATCAGCTTTGCTACAGGTAAGTCCCATGCCACCCCAAGCTACAAAGCCCTCCAAGGACTGAAGCACTGAGAACAGTGAGCTGGTTTTGGCTGGGGAAGAGTTAATTTTCTTCACAGTAGCTAGTATGGAGCTGTGTTTTGGATTTCTGATCAAAACAGTGAGATGATTTTGTTACTGCTGAGCAGTGCTTACACAGAGCCAATGCCTCTCCTGCTTCTCACACCACCCCACCACCCAGTGGGCTGGGGATGCACAAGGAGTTGGGAGGAGACACAGCCAGAACAGCTGACCCCAACTGACCAAAGGGATGCTCTATACTATATGGCATCATGCTCAGCATATAAAGCTGCGGGAAAAAGAAGGAAGGGGGGGGATGTTCGGAGTGATGGCGTTTGTCTTCCCAAGTCACCATTACTCATGATGGACCCCTGCTTTCCTGGAGATGGCTGAACCCCTGCCTGCTGATGGAAAGTGGTGAATGAATTCCTGGTTCTTCTTTGCTTGCACATGCACAGCTTTTGCTTTATCTATTAAACGGCCTTTACCTCAACCCATGAGTTTTCTGACTTTTACCCTTTCAATTCTCTCCCCTATCCCGCCACAGGGGGAGTGAGCAAGTGGCTGCATGGTGCTTAGTTGCTGACTGGGGTTAAACCACGACCAAGAGCCATCACAATCAACAGCAGAAATCAGACTGGACTTGATGGGGCTAATTAGCTCTGACCATGCTGAGCCTGGCCCCTAAAGACCACCAAAAGATCTTCTCTTTAACATCTCTGATATGGGAAGACTCATGAAGAGCTGCACAGCTGGAAACAGGCTGCCACAGGATTGTAACCAAACTAAGAAACTTCCTGGGATCCACAGCACTAGGGAGTAGCTGCAAAGGCAAATGCTCAGTTGAACTACTTTGGATACAGAGAAAATAGGAACTGGTGTACAGCTGAGTGTACATATTGAGTCTGTACCCAAGGCATTGATGTTCTGCCTGGGCATGGATGGCTGAGAACACACTGTGCTCTTTCTGAGCCATCTCAGGTGTCTCTGTACAACATTGCATTTTGCCAGGAAGAAATACTTCTACTCTCTTGCCATCTGTAAGAGATGGAGCAGGTATAGCTTCTGCAGTGGTGTAAAAAGATAGTAAAATGGCAGATCATAGAATCACACAATGGTTGAGGTTGGAAGGCACCTCTGGAGGTTACCTGGTCCAACCACGTCAACTAAAGCAGGGACACCTGCAGCCACTTGCCCAGGACAGTGTCCAGACAGCTTTTGAGTATCTCCAAGGAGGAAGAGTCTGCAACATCCCTGGGAAACCTGTGCCAGCGCTGGGTCACCTTCACACTGAAAAAGTTTCCTGATGTTCAGAGGCAATCTCACACGTTTTAGTGTGTGCCCATTCCCTCTGGTCCTGTCACTGGGCACCACTGAAAAAAGCCTGGCTCTGTCTTCTTTGCACTCTTCCTTGAGCTTTCTCTTCTCCAGGATCAACAGTCCCAGCTCTCTCAGCCTTTCCTCATAGCAGAGATGCTCCAACTGAGTTAATCACCATTGTGGCCCTTCACTGGACTCTCTCCAGTATGACCATGCCTCTCTTGTACCAAAGAGCCCAGAACTGGACACGGCACTCCAGGTGTGGCCTCACCAGTGCTGAGTAGAGGCGAAGGATCACCTCCCTCGACATGCTAGTAATACTTTGACTAATGCAGGATACTATTGGCCTTCCTTGCTGCAAGGGCACATCGCTGGCTCATGTTCAGCTTGATGTCCACCAGGATCCTCAAATCCTCAGCTGGGTGGCCCCCAAGATATATGGGTGCATTCACTTTGCAGACATTTACCAGCCCCGAATGACGTGGAGGAGAAAAAATGTAGAAAAGACAGTAAAAATACCACTGAAGTTTGTATTTCCACCAGCTGTCTGGAAGGCACTGCCAAAGCTAAATGTTTTGTAAATGGCTCAAAAGCCATCTAGCCATTGGAAAGTATATGGGAAAGGAAAACAATATAATCTGCTTAAGAATTAGTGATTACAGAAACATCTACACTGAATTCACTGCAGCTCACGTACATAAACAATCAAGGCAGTTTTAGATCACCCAGTTTGGATATTGCTAGTGACACAAGGGTAGAAGGACAGCATTCAGTCTGAAATAATTGCTAAAGTCTTTATTACATTTCCAGGCAGACTTTGGGGACTGAGCAGACTCCGTACTGCAATATCTTTGTGTCTACCAATAACCAACATAGGTAGGCTAAAACTATGTAGAGTAATTTACACAAACTGAATTCAGCAGAGTAAGTGCAGCACAGATGCACCGTATCCTGTTCTCCTACAGACAGGAGGTTTGGAACCTCAATGCAGTTACCATCAGTCATCATCAAATCTCAGCAAATCACAAAACTTAGATGGTAACTCAGTGATTCACTTGAAAGTCATCAGCAATGGCATGGAGAGTTTATAGTGCTGAGACATAACACTGAGCAAAAGCAATGGGAAAGGCTAAGGCTCTAGAAGACAAAGGCATTTAATGAAGAGAATCTAATTTTAATCTAAGATGAGACCTTTTTCTCCTAGTCTTTAGCATGATCCTTATGGGTCCCTTCCAACTCAGCATATTCTATGATTCTATGATTTTTGTCCCTATGTTGTCCATAATTGGTATAGCGATGAACACATACATAGTCAGATGTTCCTACAATCAGCGGGTAGATAATTGTGCTTGCACTTAGGGAAGGAAGATGTTAATTTTTCTGAATACTAACAGACTACTCAACGTTACCTAACCATTATTTAATATTAGGCTACTTTTATAAAATGGAGCTGTTAACATCATTTTCCTACTATTATCAAGAGCTGATATTTTTTCTTTCATTAAGATTGCAATCAGACCCTTTATGAATCTTACTACAAGCTTCCATTTTCCTTTGGCTCGAAAAATTGTTTCAGACTGAAAAGTAACTAGTTTTCTTTCAAAGATAGAAGAGAATTTTCTTAAGAATTTTATTTTTATTGACAATATTTAATGAGTTATTAAACTATTTTTCCTTTTCCTATTTTAATTTGAGACATCATTTATTTCTTTATGTTCTTCTAGGTAAAACTGACTTTTTAGTGCTCACTCAAATATTCTATGCAGCTAAAAGTTCTTTAGAATTCAGAAACTAACTGTATTTGTAAAAAAAATATTAAGTACACATGTTTTTAATGATTACATTTATTTCACTGTTCCAATATGTGCATTTTTTTTGTGATAGCTTTCAGTTCTTAGGAAGAACACAGAGAAACTTCTATGCTTTGGCATTTGAAACTTTCTTCGATTAAATGGCAAAAAATGATTTTGAGGCTAAAAATACAGACTTCACATACCAGCTTTGCAGTTGTGTGTGACTCTCTTTTCTGCCCAGTTTAAAAGTTAGTGCCGAATGCAGAAATTACTGTTTTTGCTTTTCAGGCCACTAAAAAATGCTGAATATTGAGCTACTGAAACCATTAACACACAAAAAAATAAAATGGTAGAGTTGAAAAAGCTTCCTTATACACAAGTCTAAATAATTTCAGAACAGTCTTGACACTGCTTGTGCTCCAATACTCACACAAAATATTGATCCAAAACAAAATTACAGTTGTCTTTGGGTCTTGGATTTTCAAAGTAAATATGCATGTTGTCCAAAAAGATCATGTCTTAAAATAGACAGCTTTAATGTATGACTCAGAGAAATGTTTTGGCCACAGTCTTACTGTAGGGGGAAAAGCCATTTTCAAAGGCATAATAAATTCTTTTTTCCTTACTCTCCCTTAAATCACATGCCCTTAAAAAAAACTACTGCCTTTCCTCTTGAGTAGTCCGATCTGTGTCATGATATAGCAATGCTTTAGGGCATTTCCTATTTGACAAAACTAACTGCTCACTTCTAACACTCCCATTTCAGCATGACAGAATAAAGAGACTCAAAATCCATTATTTTAAGTCATTGATGTTATTTTTCTCCCACACATTGCCTGACTGAAACTCTGAACACCAGCAATACCCACAGGCCCAACTTATGGAAGCTGCTGGAGCTCTGAGGTTTGTTTTACCTTCAGCTAAAAAACTACTCCCACGGAGAATTAAAGCAGGAAGAAATAGAATATAACTCAGGCACGGCTTTTGTTAGGGAACAGCACATATGCCATCAAAGCTGCTGGAAAGAAAGTTAAACACAACCGATGTCAATGTCTCCACATACGTTAAGTGCAAAAGTCCCTCCTGCACTTAACGTTTCTGTTACAATGGATTTACCTAAAACTTGAAGATTGTGCCCAGTCTTATAAAACACAAAACAAACAGGACTGCAAAATGCCCTGCCACTCTAGGAAGACAGGTAGGAAGATCAGGGTGAACGAGGAAACTACATCATGCAGCTGTTTTGAAAGTCCAAGTCAGACAACGCTGTGGTTGTTCTGTACAACAGAACAAGATACGGTGCATCTACGCTGCACTTACTGTGCTGAATTCAGGTTGTGTAAATTATTCTACATAGTTTTAGCCTACCTATGTTGGTTATTGGTAGACACAAAGATACCACAGTACAGAACCTATCACTTCTAGGTGCTCCTAGATCCCACCAGCCCTGGGCTTCCCTACAGCTACAAGGCAAACTGCAATGTATACCCTTTGCTTTTGTTGCTGGTATAACTTAGTTTCAGAAATACCTCTGGAATTTGTGATCGTTCTTCACCCTGTGGGCAACAGGCCACAGCATTAAACACAGGCCATAGCAGAAAGCATTTATGTGTAAGCCCGGCCTTAGAAACTTAAAACTCTTTACAAATTGCTTCACAACATTCCTGTCAACAGAAAGGTATGCTTTATAGTAGGGGAAATTAAACACCTGAGAGGTGAAAGGACATGTTCAAAGAGAGGTTTACAAGCATAAAACCCCGATCTGATGATGATCATGCAAACGTACCACATGATCACCCTTTCCTTCCCTGCACACAGAGCTCTTTCAAAACCAAAAGGCTTTCTGCTCCCCCTTTACCAAGGGTCAGTGACAGAATGACTTGCAAAATATTTTCACTTGTCTCAGGGCTGGTCTACATGAAATGCAATGCAGTGCAATGAAAGATGTGCTCTTAACCTGATTTACGTAGGCAGTGCCTCCTGCACAAGCTGACCATCAGCACTGGGTTTACCAGGTGCCTGGCGCAGCCATCTGGCACCTTCAGTACAGCCAGCACAGCTTCCAGGACTGCCTGCGCTGCGGGTGCAGCTCCTGCAGATGCGCCAGATGTCCAGCAAGGTGCTTCGCTCAGGTACTGCCTCCGGGCTATAAAACCCGCCCGGCAGCTGCAGACGTGCCCACACGGTGTAACAGTGAACCACACCTGAGCTCATGGGGTCGAGGCCGGCTTTAGAGCAAGGAGTCGCATAACCAGCTCAGCACTGTGTCCATACCAGGAAGATCATCACTCCTTACAACTGGCAAAGGTTTACTCCTTATGTCAAAAGCTAATGTTATGCAGGCAGCATGACACCACCCAGCTCACATCTCTCAGCACCTCCATCTAATAAACAGTGCTGACCTAACCCTGACTAAGCACCACGGTATCGTGGTTTTACTGCTAACAATGACCTTATTGCTGGGCAGCTTGGATGCTTAGAAGAGCTTTAGTCACAACTCGCTTTCATTTACAGAACAGGAATCATCCTTACAAACTGGTTATTTAAGAGAGAAAAACATGAAGCACACAACAGCAAAGAAAAGCTAAATACCTAATAATTCAAGAATAAGTTTACAAACGTGATTGAGCCATCTTCTGTGATCTTTACAAATGCCATTTAATTCCCTCACACAATGATTTTTAAAAGGAAAAATACTGGTACTCACATAATCCTCTCATAATTCTCTTCCTATAATGAAGAATCATAGAATCATT
>VWZZ01003605.1:98378-145077 GCA_013399095.1 Psophia crepitans | reverse complement strand
CGACAATCACCTCCCTGTTCCTGAGAGTTCCCTGAGAGTCCTCCGCTTGGCTGTCATCATATGCAGCCAAGATCTTGGGGTTTACATGTGTTCAAAAGCTGGCCAAAAAAACCCCCAAACAAACAAACTCCCCCCATGCCCCCCAAAATTTATTTTTTTTCCATACAGAGTTCCTAGTTTCCTTACCAGAAGTTTAATTATATTGTTAAAGAATTTGATAGACTTTCCCCATTTGGGTTCAAGATTTGACTTTAAACTGAAAGAGGTTAGATTTAGATTAGATATTAGGAAGAAGCTCTTTATTGTGAGAGTGGTGGAACACTGGCACAGGTTGCCCAGAGAAGCTGTGGATGCCCCATCCCTGGCAGTGTTCAAGGCCAGGTCGGATGGGGCTTTGGGCAACCTGGTCTAGTGGAGGGTGTCCCCGCCCATGGCGGGGGGTGGAACTAGATGATGTTTAAGGTGAATTCTAATGCAAACCATTCTATGATTCTATGATCTCTGTCTGCCACAGCGTGCATTTTCTGATCCCAGTGTTGTCTTAAAATCTATTAAAAAAAAGCTATAGCTTTTGGGTAACTTCAGTAGAAAGAGCTGTATTAAATGACACTGACATAGAAAGAAAATGGATAGAGGAACTATCACTGTGGCTGTGACTTTCTCTTATTACTGATTCTTCCAATCCATCATGTTGCACACATCTGGGTTCACCAGGTAGCAAAGGATTGTAATGCATAGGGTCAAGACTGCAGAGTTAAGGATGATCTGACAGTCCCATTTTGGCACACTGAAGGTATATTCTTACCATAACTGGTTTTTCTCCTTTGTTCTGCATTTTATGTTTGTAGGCAAGCATGTAGAATGACATATGCCAGATTGGCACAAAATAATATGAATTCTATATGCAGGGGCTACTATTATAAGCAGGGATCGTGCACATGTACATGAAAAAAGCTTGTTATATCTCTAGCCAGCCACACTACAATTATTGCTGATCTGTCTGATAGTTGCACATGCAAATTGTACTCGAGCTTTATGTGTTTCACCTCTGGATGAAAGACACCCTTCTTTATTCAGTATTAGTAGGCTCAAAATTACTAGCCTGTGCTTGTTTTTTTTGGGCAGAGACTGAATGTTTTTTTACAGCTTCTAGACTTTTAGCCTATAGAAAATTTTGGATAGAAAAACTGTTTATAAGGTTATAACTCTGACTTTTGAAGCAGTCTTTCATTTCTAAATGAGGTAAGTACTTTTGGAGAATTGCACATAAGTAATTATCCTATTATATATTAAAGATAATAGCAGAGAAAGCTGGAAGTAACTTGTTGGAAGTGATGCAGATAGAGCATGCTGTAAGTTGGAGCAAACCACAGTGCTCTCTCTAGGTCCTTCAGCTGCTGTTTACTTTTTTTAATAATGTTTGCTCTTCCTTTCACTCAGATATTTTGGCACATCACATGGATGGGGACCACAATAATTGCTACATAATTTAGTAGGTTTAGGTTATAAACTGTAGCTTATAAGGTGATGGGGTAGAAAAAGTAGTCCTTTGGTCCTCTCTTCACTGGGGCAGGGAATTCCTGAGAATAAGGAGACCACTGCCTGTTTGATGCCAAGCATATGGCTAGGATGCTGCCTGGTCTTTACATAGGACAGTGCAAGATTGGGCAAGGCTCTATACGCCCACTCCTTTAACTATGCTTTTAAGGAAGGTTTGTGAAGCATCTGGCCCTCAGCTAGAAAGTCAGAATGCAGGAAATGCCTTTTCAAGTAGCATTTGCCAACTGTGGTTTCTGGTATGTTGGTGGGTGAGTTCTGAACCTGGCCATCTTGATAAGAAAATGCCTAAAGCCAGACCCCATTCATCAAAGGATCATTTTCTTTATCTCTCATTTCAATTAAATGTAGAGTTTCTAAAAACAAAAACTGCACCATACTCCTCTCAGAACCGAATTTAACCTCTTAAGCCTTGTCATGTGCATCAGGAGTAGCCAGGTCAGTTAGGGATCAGGTTTATCTTCCCAGTTGAATCAATTTCCCTTGACTTTCTCCAAATAATTTTGTACCCCCTGAAATTTTGCATGTCATGTCTTATCGTAGATGAGACTTTTTTTCTGGGAATATTTTAGGGGAAAAAATAACAAAAGAGGTTATAATGTTTCAAAAAGTGTTCCTGTTTTGAGTTTGCAAATTATAACAATGTAAATATAAAAATATTCTCCTGTCGAGGGATTATTGTGACTCATATTTTTCTTCCTAAGGAAGAATGGAGAAAGAAAACATCCCATAATTTGATTGGGTTATTTGAGAGGTATATTGTCTAGGCTTTGTTTTTTTGAGAAGTACACTTTTAAAAAATGTATTTGGGATTCAAATAGAAGGGTGTGGACAAAGTTGGGTTTTGGAAAGGGATTATGTTTAAAAAAAATGCATGTTTAAATAATACTGATAGGAATAAAATACCAGTGAAGGATCACACTATACTTATTCCTTTTCTCTACAGTTTCTTACACTTCTAAATGTCTGCTATCTACTATTCTTTGGGTTCAGAACTGGTCTAGGCTGGCTATTTTTGTGTAACATCCCAAGTGCTGCAAAAGTTCATTTAAATCCAGTCCTGTGATGCAGAAGGAGTTTGTCCATGATGGTGTTTGGAGAGGGAAGGCTTGCTGTTGGTCCCTTCCCCCTTGCTGTGTGGTGGCATCTCCACTGGGGCTTGCTCGAGGCCTGTGAAGCTACAATGCAGGGTGAAGCTCAAGCAACCAGAAGTGTTTCTTCTAGCTGTTTTCCTGCCCCGTGGGCTGCACACGCTGCTGTGAGGTCTTCCTTGTATGTGAGGACGGGTGGCCAGGACACGTGGGCGAGGAGGATGGGAGCAGAATGTCCTGTGGGCAACATCCCCTTGGGATCACTATCTCGGTGGCACCATTGCCCTTGGAGAGGCTGCCTAACCTGTCTGAGGAAGGATCCTGCTTGCCTTTTACAAATCCTGTGCTGTCAGGCTAGATGTGAACCCATTAAGCACCTACCCAAGATTTGTTTGGCTTTGATTACGCAGTGTACTTTGCACAAGTATCAGTGTCCGTGGAGGTTTTAATGAGTGTATTGCAAGTATGTATCTTGGCTCCCCTTCCCCTTTCTAAACACGTTGGGTAAGCCCAAAGATCCTTGATTGATTGAAGAGCTCTTTGGAGGCTTCAGAAGCCCTCACTGAGATAGCATATGGCTTATCAGAGCCTGAAACAGTCTTTTCAAGAGCTTCAACGTTAAAAAAAATCAAAGTTTTATTGCAGAACATCTCATGAATAGTTGATTATCTTACTTGTTGGCAGACTGTGATGAATTCAGTTTAATGCTTCCATTCTGCTTTTAGGCTCTACCTTGGCGTTTGGAGCTGATGGGATACAGGGCCAAATCCTGAAGTCCTTAGTTTTATGCTCAGAATTTCACAGCAGTTTCAGTGTAAATGAATGAATGTTGATGAGAAAGCTGCAAACCTTTTTTGAAAGAGGGGAGAGGAAAAAAACCCCCTGTTTTCAAGTATTAGGAGTGTTTGAAACTCTGCCAGGTTTCTGAAAATGCTTCTGATTTCTCCCTTTCATACTTTACTGAAATGTTTATTTGAAACATGATTTTAATAGTATTAAAGAGTTTTAGTGAATTACAATTTCTAATTTTAGTGAGATATTGCTAATTATTGCTATGGAAACCTTCACATATTGGTCAGAAGCTCTGTAAGTGCAAAGATGGTGCTCTAAGAATGGGTTTGTCTCCAGTTTCCTGCACTTTGGAGTGATACAAAATGCTCACTTTCCCAACCAAAGTTGTTTAGACTGGAAGGGTAAGTTCCTGTTATAATGACTTATTTTAGGAAGAAGATTATAATACTGCATAAGCTTTAATTTCTTCAGAACTTCTAAATCCCGTAAGAGTCCGTGGAGGAGGAGTTCCTGGAATCCTTCCCATCCCATGAAGTTTATTCATAAAACGTGACACTCTGAAGCCTTCTCTCAGGGCACAAAACATCATTACAAAGCTATAGTAACAGCTCTAGAGCTCAGGCTGAGGCTTTTAGCAGATCTGGAGGGGAGGTTTGCCTTTTGAAAAGGAAAATTATTTTTCTTTGTACCCAGTTGTCGATATTTCTCTATGCAAGCTGGACTGCTACTGACGCTTTTGATAGATACGTTATTTAGATCTCCTTGAAGACTAGTCTGTCAGCTGGTTTTGGGAAAAAGTTGCATTTCTGTTAAACCACTTATTGACAGTTTTTATGTCTTAATGTGAGGAATTGAATGGAAAATGGAGACTCTTGGAAGATTGCAGGGGATGCAACACTGTCTCATTTGGTGAAATCTGGTGAGGGCTGCTTTTATTTTTAGTGGTGGCAGAGGGGATTTGCTTGTTCTTTGCCTACTGAAAGAACAGGTGAGGTTCAGGCCCTTTCTTCACCATCTTGTAGCATGCAAAAAAACTTCACTGCCTAGGACAAGTTTGGGGAAGGTGTATTTTTGTAGCCAAATCAAGTCCCAAAGAACACGGTGCAGTGACATGGAAGATCCGGAAGAATTGTAAAGGGATGCTGGTCCTTGTAAGAGTGGTCCAGTAGCTGGGTTTTAAAGGCTGTGGGAAGGAAGTATTTCCATATTTGTCAGTTTCCCCTGTAGCTGCAACACAGCCATGTTTTGATAGTAAAGTACTTACATACAGAATGCAACCACAAACTACAAGGGTTGACAAACACAAATGAACATGTACATTTACTTTTCCTGCTCTCAGATCTTTGAGTATTTTCACATTCCCATTATCCAGCTGGCTGACAAACTGCTTGGATGCTTGCCTAGGCACACTAACTGGTTAAAGTCCTCATGCAAGCTCCTGTGTTATACCCACAGAAGAGGTGGGGAATGTGTGTCACTCCATCCCTGCTCAGGTGTCTCTAAAGTTACCCCCATTGTATGACCCACCTCTCCAAGTGATGTTAAGAAATTTTTAGGGTTTTGTGACCATGGGTAGGTTTTGAAAGAGGGACGTGACCCTGCTGCAACAGAGGAGCATGCCTGGGTTACAGTCTTGTACCTTGCAGATTTGGCCTGTCACGGACATGGTGCTGCTTCATCCCTCAGTCGCAGGCTTCTGGGCCGACAGAGGTGCTTTCCTAAGTCCGTGAACCGTGGTGAAGAATTGAAACAGAATCTGCATTCAAATCAAAAGCACTGCACAGATGTTTGTTTACAAATTTATTTCTTCATGGACCCCTCAATGTATGTTTAAAAATGAAAACAGACTTAGAAAAATAACAAAATTACCCATGTACAGTGTAAGGGCTGCCCCTCTTCCTTCTCAGCGGGTCTGCCTCCCAAGTGGCTATGATTTTGTGCTGATGGAGGGACCCAAGGCTACACACACGTGCTGGGGGGCTTGAGCGTGCTCAGTGGAACATCAGAGCTGAGAGGCTTTCCTCACACGCTCTTACCTGGCTGGTGAACACTGCTGTTCACCAATGCTGAAGTGTTTAGGCCTGTGGTCCAGGGCTTTGCGTCCTGATGTGCCGGGCCGTGCTCACGGAGGGGCCGAGCTGGGCGGCTGTTTGCAATGTGCTTGCGTTTATCTCCACCCAGGCCATCTGGGTGGTGAGGGTGAGACCTGGAGCCCATCCTGCACCCACGAGCACTTTAGACTGTCCTTTTGCAGACAAGGCGAGCCCTTTAACACGGGTGTGAGCGTGTGCAGCGCAGATGGGAAGAAATCATGGTACTGAGAGTTTGCTCAGAACTGGCCTACCCTGATAGCATCCCACGTGGCCCGAGAGCAACGTTTTCCAAGGGAAGCTGGGAAATAGATACGTGGTGCGCTAAAGAGTTGCTCTCGTGCAGTTGTTACTAAATTACAACAGATTTCAGGTACTGCAGTACAGAAATACATATTAGCACTTGGGTAAGCAGAGAAATAACAAAGAAAAAATATAGTCGGGTTTTTTATTACATTGGAATAATGTGTCCCCAGGTCATTATGTCCTGATGCACATGCTGTGATGTGAATACTGAACATTTATGGTAATTTCTTTTTAACTTTTTCATACCCTTTTATGTGTATTACCCTGCAATAAATTACCTTTCCCACCCCCCTGCTTTTTTTCTGACTTTTCAGTGCAGACAGCAATGCCTGTATGTGGCGGAGCCCCAGCTGCCTGCCTGCAGGGGGCAGAGAGGAATTTTGCTGCGAAGGGAGAGCTTTGCTCAATGGACCAGGTGCAGTGTGGTTTGCCTCTTTTCTTTTCCCATTGCTTTCCTCAAAAAATTAGGCGTGAGCCATGACTGGAGGCAAGAATCCAGCCTTGATGGAGTGTCGTCCTGATCTGATATGACAGGCCTTGTGGAAGTGTTCAGCCTTGACCCTTTGTTGCTTTCAAGAGGGAAATCCCATTAGATAACAACTGTACTGGTGAGACTGGAAGATTTTGTGTTTAGATTTCACTAAGACATTTCCCTTTCCCTAAGAAGAAAGAAACATTTTCTGGTTTTTTGTTTGTTTGATTTTTGTGTTGGTCTCCTTCAAAAAAAGGAGAACTGTTGGGAAAAGAGATGTGGACTGTATCCTGTTTCTTGAATAGTCCACAAAGTGTTACACCTCTAACACTGTTTAATTTCCTATTTGGTTCCTCCCTGGAAGAAGTTGGAAAGGCTTGCTGCACAGGGAGAATAAGTTTCATGGGTTGCTAGGTCATCTTGGAAGGTAAGAATGGATTGGGACAGGAGTGCTAAGGAGATTTTTTCAGACAGCAGGAGTTGTGAGTGGCTCTAAAAGTTAGGATAGAGATCAGTGTGCTGAAGAAACCTCTGTTGTGAACCACAGAAGTGAAGGGATAGTGGAGACAGTTCAGATCTACCCCTTGCCAGTTTGCTAAAGTGGATTTGAATGAAATTGAATGTATAACTAGCCCCTAATTTCCAAAGCATTTTTGTGTGGGTTTAGCAATCTGATTCCTGTCAAACCCAATGACTGTCATATTGACGCAAATACTGAGCAATATTTAGAAAATTTGGAAAAGGTATTTTGCCAAGCAAGAAAAAAACCAACCCCCTTGTCTTTTAACATGCATTCCTATAGGAATCAGAAATACAGAAGAAGGGGAAAAAACATACCAACGTGTTGACCATTCTAACAAAAATCATACTGTATTGGTCTTTTTTTTGGAATGTTTTTTGAAGTTTTCCACTGGCTGGAGGCTTTTGAAGGAAAGAAAAGACTCATCTTCTGTCTTCAATTAACTTTGTTAATGATTAACAGAGCAGTGCAGTATGTGTGGTGTGTTTTAATTAAATCAGAGGAGACATGATTTGGACAAGATTTTAGTTTCACTTTAGAAGTTATTAAATAAACTGACACTGTTTGCTCTCTGAAAGTTCCTGGAAGCATCCGGTTAGTCGGTAATCCCTCTGCAGCTAGCGAAATGAAGCTCCTTCCGAAACACCTAGGGGCCATTACCAGATATTAAAAACGAGCAGTCCAGTCAGACAGGGTATAACCGATCATCAACTTGCATGAGGCGTGGTTCTGGTCTGAGGCTCTAATTTCGTATTTTTAAGCTAATTTCAGGATTAGGAAGCCCAAACTGAATATTTCTAGTTGAGGTTTACATTTTGAATACCTCTGAGCTGTTCAAGTAGCATAAGCTGTTGAACAGTTGCTGCCTGCGGTGGAATTCAGATGACTTTTGCTAGCTGAGTTTATTGGGTTGTTTGTGAAGTTGAGATCCCAACTGGGGCTTGGATGTTGTTCACCAGTAAAATTCAGAGTATCATAAGATAGGAGCTTTTGGTACAGGAACGTCTCCATAAATTGGCCCAGCAGGAAATGCTCTTCTCTTTCCAGAGCTGTGTGCATGTGTGCCTGTGCACACATTTAGATAAACTCTTCCAGAAGGGAAGGATCAAGCCTGAAGCCTGGACTCAGACCACGGCTTCAGATAGCAACGAGGCAGTGGAGCAGTGGATGCTCTTGCTGCTATGTGGTGGCACACGAGGGTGAATAGAGCCCATGCTTCACACAAGTTTGCTGTTTACTGGGGTGTCTGTTAAGGAGCTGTGGCTTAGGCTTCCGCCCTCACCTGCTCAGCCGTAAAATCAAGTCATAATCTGTTTTGGCTAGGGATGCGTCTATCTATCTTCTATGTTTGTATCACACCTACCATATTGTGGCTTTTTCTGGCTTTTGTGGCTAAGTTTAAAGTGAATAGTAATGGTTGGAGCATGCCCATTAATATATTAAAAAACATTAATAATTTTATATAAAACCTGTTGTTGAAAGTGTCATTGAAATTAGTTACTGTCAGAAACAGTCGGGGCAATGAGAACTTCCATCTACATCTATTGGCAGCTTATTTAACTTTCTGTTTTGTGGTCTCTGCAAGTATAATCCTACCTGGCTGTAAGCAGAAGTCCTACAAGCCCAGTCACAGGTTTCTGGGATTTGAGTACTATCCTTCTCACTGCTAAAGCTGAAATTTGTTAATAGCAGTTATTGCTCCAAGCAAGCTACAGTTTAGATATAAATGAGAGAACAGCAAGTTTTAAAATTTGCCAGCCAAAATAATAGATTGCTTTTCATTGCTGTGAGAATTGGCATGTATCCCTGAAATGCACAAAGCACAAAAGAATCGGTGCGGAAGCGAACGGGGAAACGGTGGCCCTTCCTTCTGCTGCTGCTGGCGACTGGAGAGCAACGGGGTCCTGCTCAGAGCAGGAGGGGACCCGAGTCTGTCCCTTGCTTGTGACAGTGTCAGGGAATAGGGAGAAGAGGTAAAGATGACATTTGTGAATGCTTCCCTCATATCGTTTCCTTTGTTTCAGTTGTTCAAATGACCAGAAGGTAGCTACATCCTGGCTGTTATAGGGAGTCTCTTGTTTGGATCTTAGTGCTTATTTGAAAGCAGTGAAAATATGACATAAAACAAAAGTTATGCTTTGGTGGAAATAGTCTATCACACCCGTGAAATATTATGCTTCTTTATTTCTGGATTGTGCATTTCCCCATAAGTAACTGATAGAGAATGCAAACACCAGCAAATATGTTTTTCTAATCAAGTTTCAATTTACAGTGGAAGTTCTCCTTGGAATATCATTTTAACACTTGTCTTGGAGTTTGTTTTGTTTACTGCTACGGTCGTACATGCAGTCAGTAACTTTTCCATGTGAGAAGCAGGATAATATTAATACCTCAAAAACTGAGGGCAGTCAGAGAAAATTAAATTCTCTTCCCTGCAGAGGATTGAACTCCTGCCTGTGCTATGCAAGGCCAGCCTGTCCCAGCAAAGCAGATGTCAGACAGGGTTGAGTGCTTCATGGGCTCTGTGTGGGTCTTCAGTATCTGGAAGCACATTATTGCAAGTGTTTACAATTTCAGGCTTCAGGCTCTTGTGTTTTGATGTACAGGGTTGTGTTCCCAGTCCCGCAGAACTTGGCTGTGCAAATAGTTCTGTTGTCTGGTAAGGCATTAGCTACATGATAATGTGTCCATATGAGCATGCAAACTCTGTTTGCTTGTGCCTCCATGATTTGCACATGCTTATGTCCAAATCCATAACTACATATTCCACTCTGAGTGTGTATTTAATATGTATACCCACTTACATGGTAGATATAACTATGGGTTACAGTTCAAAAATAAAGGGAGGAGTAGATTTCATAGCAGGATGACTTCTTAGTACTGAACCCTGTAAGAGTGTGGAAGACACTGGGAAATGGCAGAAGCTCCATTACTTGAGGTAGTTAAATATAGACTGGAAAAAAACCCAACAACAAACCACCATAGTAAGAGACAGTTCAGCATTATTTGATGAAGTACATAGACTTGTTTTTATGAATACTTAAGAGATTTACTCCAAGACCTTACGTACGGGTTGTCAGACTTTACCTACTGCATATGATTTAATATGCCAAGTGTTGTTCATCTGTGAAATGAAGTCCCTGCTCACATGCCAGTGTCCTAGAGTGAGATCTCATAGGAGGGTGAATGCAGATGCTTGTTGCCCTGTGAGATGCATACGCTGAGTTCCTGGCAGTGGACTGTATTGGGGCATTTCAGAACAGACCTTAAAAAAACCAACAGAGTTTGTCTGCTCTGTGAGAACATGGAATAGACTGTGGCATCTTTCATTTTCCCAGGGAGGGAACAGTTAAAAATATTCTTCAAACAAGGAGCAGATGTTAATGTCATTAGAATGGATTTTCATAAAAAACAGAGTTCTGTTTCTCTTGCAAAATGCCAGTAGCTTTGCAAAGTTTTCTGCTAGTCTGCCTACTTTTTTTCAGACTAGTGGGACAGAGGAGAGGCGGTGCAGGGTGAGCTATTTACTGTCTCTAAAACAGATCAGATACATTTGTGTAAGTTATTTGTCTGCCCATTTTAAAACTGCTTCAAGTTGGAAAAAGACTAAACAAATTGCTAAAGAAACACTGAAGGTATTTGAATAACAGGAGAAGAACAGTGAGCAGCACGGCAAATGCGCTGTTGACAAACAGGTGCAGAAAGGAATAGGCTGCATATGGAAAGGCATGGTCTGGACAGTGCCTGTGCCTCTGAGGTTCTAAATTCGCTACAATCTCAGAAGAAAAAGGATTCACGGGCTATTGTGATCAGCTCACTGAAAACTTTGCCTCACATGCAGGAATGGTTAAAGTAAAAATAAACAAAATATTAAGTGGCTCTCTGGATGACCTCTGGACATTCCTCTTATTAGCGTGAATAAATGTTGGAACCTCCCAGTAATAATTTCCTTTTGGAAACCTCTCATGTCTCCTTCCTCCTCCTCGTTTTACTGCTTTTAATGTTGAGAAGCTAAGGAAGGCTCTGTAGTTCCTTTCATTATTGTAATAGATGAGCCTGTACCCTTACAGAGCCATTTGACTTGCGTCTGTTGTTGTGAATGACACATTTAAAGTGCCCTAGTTTAGTTAGTGTTTGTTTACTTAGTTTTTCTTCTCTTTTTGGTATCTGTCTTTAGGTGTCTTGGTGTCCTAGAGCCAAGTAATAATCTCTGAAGCATCAGAACATACAAGGAAACCAGGTGGAGACATGCATCTCCTGCCCCCATAATTTTTCATGCTTTTAGATGCCCGTATGAATTTTTGAAATGATCCTAGGGAAAGGTGATTTGCCTCTTGCTGCTCCACATGCAAAGTCTTCACCTCAGGGCCACAGTGTACTGAGAATATCCCTCTCAGATAAGTTACTGAAGAAAGTAAGCAACAAAAGTTTGGGTTTGAATAAAAAAGAGATTACTAAGTGCAAGGATCTATAACTGACTTAGATCCTCCTCCCAGTTCTTTTTAAAGGGGTTGCAAGCATGGCAAAATCTTGGCTGCATCTACCTCTTTCAGGGGAACTAGTTCTTTGCTGTAACCTTATGGAGCTGCTGGGTCCACACCCAACTGAATGTGAATGCTTGGCATCGCATGCGTTGGCCTTGGCCGAGCTCTCCTTTGTTTTGCAAACTGAATGTCTCTGTAACTCTTGTGAAAATAGTGATGTTCCTCATCTGAATGGTCCTTATGACTTAAATGATGGGCAGAGGTCTGAGGACAGCTGAAGGTGAAGCCTCCTGTGCACTCACCAGTGCAACGTTATGCTGCTCATATGGGTCAGCCCAGGTCCAGCTGGCAGTATGCTTGTTGCCTGTACACAGTGGATTAACGGACCTGTGTCCAGAACTGCGCATTTGATAATGCAGCTTTGGGAGTGTGACAAATCATGGCTGTAGTGATTTCTGAATGGGGAATAAAAAAAAATCAGCACTAGTACTGTCAAATTAAAAATTAATGTGTGGGATGCCAACTTGCAGAGTGTTTTGAGCAGCTGTCGACAGGGATACCTCTCACAGATTAACACTACAGACAGCTGAACAGAGAGGCTGATACTGTTTGGAAGCGGGATTTGCTCACCTTATTTATATCCAGTTCTTCAGTTGCAGACAAAGATGGCACATGAGCTGAGGATAGACTTGGGTGGCCAGGTTGCTTCTTGCTCAATCAGTAGACAAATGACATCTGTTCTCAGTAGTGCTGTAGAGGTATGGGCAAGAAGATGCAATCTGGTGTTAGAAGTCTTGCTCCAAATAAGAAATAGGGCTGACCATGTGAGTCAGTGTTTCATCTAGAGTGAAATTCCCCTCCAGACTTTCATAATTCAAAACATTAGTTGGAAAAGCAAAGAAAAAGAAATTGTGATTTTTCTGACTGTCTTAGTTTAAGTGGGACATTTAAAAATGGTTCTGGGGACTACTACACACGCAAGAGGCTTCCCCTGTGCCTAACGACCCAAAAAATAGTTCAGATTTGTCATCTAGAGCCAGAATCTGCATGACAGCAGGGGCAGACTTTTGAAAAATCTGGAACTATTCTTTGAAGATGTAGTGTGTAATGTTTTAGAGGATAGTCAGTTTGCTCTTATTGTTATCCTGTGTGGAAACAGTTTGGTTTGTGAGCACCGCAATAACTGAACTATTCCAGTATGGATTGAAAAGTGTGTAGGACTCACTCAACTGGAGAAAGAATGTTTCTGTGACACAGTAGTAAATACAGACCTGTGTTAGAGATCTGTAGGGCTGCCCTGGAACCCAGTTTATAGTTTCATAAACATCAACTCTTACATCTGGCATCTGATTAAAATGTATATTTTGGCAGAACAGCGATACAATCTCTGTTTAACTAATGCTCTTCCAGAGGGAAGGATTATGCTTCTGTAATTCCCCAGTAGCAGAAATGCCTTTTCCAGGAGCAGTAAAGATGACTCCCTTCTCATTGGGATTTTTAAGTGCTCTATGCATTCACATTGCCTTATGTGCCCTCTTTCCCCTGAGGACAGAGTAAAAGAAATGGAGATGGCCTGCCTGCTGCACCTTCATCGCATTTACAGATCTCTCTGTCATCACAAAAATGGAAACACTGTTTCAACACTGTTGGCCTTTCCTTGCTCTAAGATCAGAATTCCAGTATATTTTATACACTAAAATATGTGTTTTTAACATGTATTCTAGAACAAGGGACTGGGTCTGCAGAAGATCTATGGGAAGATATAGCAATTTCTTGGGGCATTGCNTCTCAGCTGAAACCAGGACAGCAAAAAACCCTGAGCCTGTATGTTCTTGCACGGGAATCTCTGACCTACCTATAAAGCACAAAATCGTTACCTTCTCACAAAATTCTATCTCCTTGAAACTGTAGAGGGAGTTTTTGGGAAGAAAAACCCCAGTTATGGAGTGCAGGATTTGAGCAGTGCATAAGTGAATATCAGTGCCCCATGCAAAATGCAGCCATTAATTTCTTGCAAGCTCTGAAAAAAAAATCTGCCAAGGTTGGTGCCTCCCTGCACATCCAGCACCCTCCATAGATTGGTGCAGAGGATTGCCTCCATGCTCGCTCCAAGGTATGAGTGCCACCTACTGAACCCACACACTCCTTCCCACAGAAGGGCAAGCTTTCAGTAGAGATTTCCCTTCAGAGTACTAATCCATCCACACCCACCCTTGTAGTTTATGAGGTTTAACAAGATCAGAGCCTGGGGTGGAATGGCTGCAGGACTGCACAGTAAGCTGTTTCAGTTTGCTCACATATGCGGGCTTAAAGGGGTATGAGAGCCAAGCGTGTGAAATCATGGTAAGTGATGGTGCCTCTATTTAAATCACTTTGTTTGCATTTCTATTTCCTGTCCCATTCACTGGATTAGATGGAAGAACATTGAGGAGAGTCTGTTAGGTTGTATTTAGCTCCAACCCTGTTTTTAATCCCTTTGCTAAACGCAAGATGGTTTTACCCTGGCTGCAGTCGGGCTAGCAGCTACTTCCCACCTCCCCAGATTTGTTCCTGTTTGGCATCACCTTCCAGTCTTTTGAGCTATCTGATCCAGCTTGACCTTTCACAAGTTAGACTGGATGCAAGTGCCTGCAAAATGCTTAGGCAATGATTTATGATCGAAAGGGAGGACTGTTTCCTGGACCATTGTTTTATATTTGGGTCCTCTCCCCTCGTCATCTCTCGGCAGGCTGGAATGTGACTTTCCTACAAGCAAATACTTGTGAAGGCACCTCTGTGCAGTGCTCAGGCTGCACGGTGCTCAGACAGGCTTGCTACACAGAAGCACTTCTCGTGAAAGCTGAATGAGAAGCAAGCATTTGTCGGTCAAGTTGAGCTGCTGAGAAATCTGCAGGAATTTCTGTAACTGGAGGCCCAGACATAGCAAAGAGGCTCTATTAGAGAGAATACAGTAAAAAAAAAAAAAGTAAAAAAAATCATATGATCACAGAGCAGAGTGGGGAGAAGGGAGAGGAGGAGGATACAAGAGAGATAATGAGCTTGACGATAGGCAAATAGAGAGTGTCATTACAGGAGCTACAGGATCGACCAAATGGTTAACCTGTGGGGTGGAAAGAGCATCCAATGAGTCTCGCATGCCTGAAAGGATAATGGCATTTTTATTATCTCATTCCACGCCCTGATCATCCGTCCATTTGCTCCCTGGAGCTGGCAGCAGTTTGCACTGATTCATACGCTGCAGACATGATCAGCAGATCATACTGCAGGCAGAACTTGTCAAGCCTTTCCAAGTGAGTTGCCGATTTATTATGATATCTGTATGGATTTAGCCTTTTGGTGTTGTGTAGGTAGTGCTGGATGGTGGCGATGGGAAAGGGGAACAGAATGATGTAACAAGTTGGGAAGCCAGTTGAACTGGGGAATAAGCATTGGATACAGACACGGTTCTTTTGCTTCTCTTTTTGCTATATTGTGCTCTATTGTCTAAAGGAAAAGGCTTTGCATTTCTCTATTTCTCCTACCTGAATTGCAGAATTTAAACTGTTTTGTTCAGTAGACGAGGAATATGTTGGAAGGACTGGTTGCTAATCAGAGTTCTGTTAATGAGAAGTTTGCAGCAGTTTCATAGTTAGTGTGAAAGCTTTCGCATAACTCAGATTGCTTAATTCACTGAGTAAATAAAGTCCTCATGGCACATTCATCCCTGAATGTGGGAGGGAAGCAAGAGAAGAAAATCAATTAGCCTGTGTACTATCGCCAAAGAAATGACCTGTTTTACTTGGGTCCTGTGCTGTTGTTTTTTTTGTCTGCTTTATATGCCGAGGGATGGGAAACAGGACAGTACCATGTTTCTAAGTACTGTGATTTATATCAGGGTTTTGTTTAAAATTTGGGAGGTGAAAAGCACCTGGGATTTCTGGGTTCCTGTTTTTCGAGTTTCCAGCATGGAAACCCATGCTGTTGGAGGGAGTGGGAGCTCAGGGATTTCTGAAACTCAGCCCCTCCAAGAAGTCACTTCCAGGAATCTGAAATCCTTTATCATGATTTCAGAAATTGGGCAACAAATAATAATTTAACTGAGAGCATGTCAAATGGGTTTGTTTTGTGTTGGTCTCTGGTGGAATACAGCCACAAGCTGCGGTAGCCAACCCTCCCGTATTGTTGTATGGGAATGGGGAGCAGCCGTGGCGGAGCACTAGTTTCTCTGCAACCGGTGTGAGGGGAAAGCAAGGGCAAAGTAGGTGAGGTCAGGGCACTTTAGAGTTTATAGAACTGGTGGAAACCTACCCACTGTCGGGAGCTGGCCCTGAGTGCAGTGACCCAGGCTGAAGCCACTGAGGTGACCTCAGGATCCTTTCATTGGTCTGCATTGGGGCTGGTTTAGCTAGATGTCAGGGTCTGGCTGTTTAACTTAAACTAGAAATCATTGGATATCCTTGCTGAGAGAGATTCTTCTTCACTCTCCTTTGGGCGAGAGAGGGAACCAGCAGTGTGCTAGCTTTATGACTGGCATGTCTCTGAAGTGTTGAACGAGTGCTGGGAGGAATGCTCTAGCTCATGTATGCTGTAGCACCTGCAATCATGTTATGTGAAGTGAGTTCTGTGAAGTCAGCGAAATTATATCTGAGAGAAAAAACAATTCAGTCCCTTTCTCTTGAAGCATGATGAGCTACTGTACTGTTGGTTTCCTGCATCTTGGGAGATTTGTATCCTGTAGCAGCTGCTAAACAAGAGCAGATAGACCTTGACAGCCAGACATGGGCTTTCTTTTGTCAAGACTCACAGTAGCATATTTGGGGAAGAAAAGCAAAGCTCTCTTTGTTGAGGACTCCTAAAAGAAATTGAATGTGTGGCCAAAATTTGGAAACTGATTTATTCCTTTTTGACAAACATCTCTGACCTCAGGCCAAAAGTGGGTAAGACACCTTCAGCATTACCCACAAAGGCTTTTTCAAAGCATCGCTCAGTGAAATACATGATGAAATACTGCCCTTCCCAGGCTGAGGCATAACGTAATCATTCCAAGTGCTCATGTCTTCTCAGGAGATTGCAATGGAAAAGGAAAGCAGTATTAAAATCCTTATAAGTTAACTCTCTGGAGACTCTCCAGGCAAAAGGAGGCGGCTGTTATTGCATTGTTTTGAATGAAGTACAATATGATTTTTAACTTCGTGCAAATGTCCTCTAATGGCCTCTTTATATGATTGTTTCAGCTGCATTGTTTAAAAGATACTCTATGCTCTCTGGTTGCTTGTAGTATTTGTAGAAAATTTTGAAATTGCTAAATAGCTGAAAATAATCCTGGTAGCATTTGATACACTAGAAATTAAAAGCAGAAGCTCTCGTTGTAGCCAAGAAATCATTTTGATTGGCCTGAAAGTATAAAGACTGTTTAGTAAATGTACAGGGATTGAATTGGCTCACTTTGCTGTACACTAAAATAAGTGTTTACTGTGCAAGTTTCTAAGGAAAGCAGAAATCTTCCTTGCCAACAGGTAGAATGTTTTCTTCCAGCAAATCATAACTTGTGTTAAAACTTCACAGATCATTCATGGGCAGTTTGACTGTTGGACGTTCACTTTTTCACAGCATTTTCTGGTTGGTTTTTTATATTGCAGGTTACCTTTTCTGTTTCTTGGCTGGATGTTCAAGGCAGATAATCAGCTAGCTTTGTTAAGAGAAGGGTGGAAGAGGACACTTTTCCGCAGACAGCAGCAGTGTTGGTGGCACTGTGTTGTCTGGCTAATTCTGCCCCAAGAATTGATGCCCACAGTCACCTCTTTCCTTCCTTCCGGTCTCTGTTGGCCATGTTTTTAATTTCTGTTCTCCAGTGTGCAATGACCTGAATCCTTAATTTGTAAAAGCCTTTTTACATTACTGAGGTAAAATAAGATGGACATAAAGTAGCTAAAGACCAGATGCACAAAGATGTTAGCCTGTAAGGAGCCTCTTTGTCTCCATTTTGAAGAGTGCCAGTCAGCCTCTGAACATGGCTCTTGACTAAGATTGACAAGTGCATCATAAGCCAAGAAATAGGCAGTTTTGTTACAATGTCCTATCTATTTGTGAGTTGCACTGTTTATATCCAAGTTGCACTTCAGTGCCTGATGTCTGGGAATGAAGTCCAAAACACTTGGGATGGTAGGTGACTAT
Source organism: Psophia crepitans (assembly GCA_013399095.1). Taxonomy (NCBI): domain Eukaryota; kingdom Metazoa; phylum Chordata; class Aves; order Gruiformes; family Psophiidae; genus Psophia; species Psophia crepitans. The sequence continues at coordinate 127,612 of VWZZ01003605.1, read as the reverse complement.
TTTTGATGCAAATACATTTATCTGTGGGTGGACCCACATACTTATGTTAAACATTGTGGTAACAGTACTCTGTGTATACAGAGCATTCTTGATGTATTAGTCGTCGCCACCTGAATGAAATACCTGTGCCTGGGTGTCTGGTTCACACAGTAACAAGAACAGTGCCTACTGAAAACCGAATGTCCAGTTCAAGATTTTGTAGCTGGATTTGGGAACTTTCCTCATAGTGGGGCAGAGGAAATTTACTGGAAGAGCTAAAATATTTTTGAGTGAGATTATCCTTAGTGGGAGAAGCATTACAGCAGAGAAAGGACAGGTCTATAAGGAAACATCTCTGAGATTTCACAGTCTTCTTGCTTCAGTGAAAGATGTTTTTTTTTTCTTCAGCACAAGTAAGGCATTGGGTGTTGTGAGCACAAAGCTGGATTAATTTGTGTGGAGTTTTGGGCATCCATGTGAATCTGAAGTCATGTAACTCTGTGAGAATCAAATTTCTAAGATTTTGTCAGAGTGCAAGTAACTCTGGAGAGTCATGAAAACCCTGAGCTGAATTCTCCACCCTGTCCAAGCCTTGGTTCAAGCCAGGACAGTGGTAAGAGATAATCAGTCTCAACCTGGCACTGCTTCCTGGGAATCCAAATGCCTGAAATGAGCTATGAGAATTGTTTCTGATGAAAGGTAAATTTAGAAAAAAAAAAGAAAAATTGGAAGAGTTCTGGCCAGAGCAGAACTGGTTGGGAGTTCGTGTCAGGTTTCCAAGATTATCTTTGTCTAAATGAAAACCAGAGGAAAAACTTTTTAAAATGAAAATCCTTGAGTTCCTTCTTTTACACTTGCCAATTAAAAAATAACTGAGCTGCATCTTTGCAATAATTTTTTGAAATAAAGCATTCTGGGTTGGTGGGGTTTTTTTAATATTTTGATTCAAATTGACCTATGTTTTAAAGAAAAAAAGTGAAAAGAAAAAAATCAAAACTTAGATGAAGGATTTACTGCCTTCTTTCAGACTGAATTAAAATAAAAGTCCTGAACATTTTCCATATCACTTCACTCTGACAAGGGTTTTTTTTTTCTTCTGCTTCAGCAAAACTAGAAAATTCATTGTTAGTGCAGATCTTAAATCCAGATAGCTCTTCCACAGCCGCGCTGTTGGCATAGGTGTTTAACCAGTGTGGGATGGGGGAGGCAGAACTTCATCCTGCTTCTTCATGCGCATGCCTTTCCCTTTCCTGCCAAACCTGCAGGCCCAGGCCTCCCCATCCACCCTGTTCCCAAGTCAGAGTAAAACAGGAAGGTTCAGAAGAATCAGGGAAATTCTCTGGTGATTATTTTAGGACCTTTGTGTTCTTCTGTCCATATACATGCATATATATCCATATAATGCAGATGAAGCGAACTAGAAAATCCAAAACCATATCTTTGAAAATCCAACCAGGCAAAACACTTCTATTAATCATTGAAATAATTGAAACACGGAGATCTAACTGACTTTGTCATTTTTCACCCCTTTTTAATTTTATTTTGTGAAAGAAAACATTAAAAACCCCTTTCTTTGCATTATTTTCCTGTACTGACATTTGATTTATGTTCTGAGCTGTGTAAGCACTGCAGTGTAGTAAAAAAAGTCTCCTTGACTTCAGTAAGGCTGCTCACATGTATAAATAGCTGCAGGGCCAAGTTTATAATTATATATCTGTATAATGTTAGCCTTCATACATTTCTCCATTCCAATTTTAATTCTCCATTTCATAAAATCTGTGATCAAATTTTGGAGCCCGAACTAAGCTGATGTCGTCCCTTTTAATTTAGGACTCAGCCCTTTTATTTTCCTATGCTTTATTTTTATTAGTTGCTTTCTTTTTTGTGCTGATGTGCAGCACATATTGTTAAAGCCACTTATTAGAGCCAGAATTTTACAGCATGGAGACTGTCCTAATAAGGCAAAAAAACCTAGCCCTTTATTGGTGAGGTAAGAGAAATCAGGCAGCGGATAATTTTTTTGCTGATTGAGAAGGATAAGGTGCGGTTTGGCAGGTATCGCATTGGTTTGGCATTTGCTGACATGGTTCCTCTTTTCTGCAGTTCAAATCCTTTGCAGAGTAGACAGTCAGGGAGGGCTTCCCCCGCACCCCCCTTCGCCTTTCCCTCCCCTCTTCCTTCGCTTTTTCACAAGTGTTCAGCGTTGCTGTGAAATCTCCCTCAGACACACAAACTGGATGTGGTAATGAGAAGTTTTTGCAAGTCTAACAGTGCCGAAGTGTAGTCACCTTTTTAAGGAACAGCGGGCACATTGGAACACAGTTTTCCGTGTGCGTTGTTCTACACCTAAAGCACTTAAACAGTTTGTGTAGTTGTCAGAAAAATCATACTTTAGTCCAAGGTATTATGATCCAATTTCTGTCTTCTCAAAAATCTGTCATTGAAGGAAAATGCTAACTACAAGATTTAGTTGATGCTTTTAAACTGCTCAGGTTTTTTTTCAAATTACTCATACTGAATTCCAGAGATGAGTAACGCATCCCAGGGTTAAATACAAGCTTCAGATCTGAAGTCAATAGAGTTCCTCAGGTCTTAAACTGAGTTACGACGAGCAAAGTTTCAAGGAAGGGCAGAAGCTGATATGTAAATTTTTTTCCTCTCTCAATCTCTGTTTGTCTCTTCGTAGCTGAAATATCAAGCCAAGCATTGGTTCTGCTTAAATTCGCTCTCCTGCTGCACCAGGAGACCACAAGTGATGTAAAGTGGCTTCCCCCTTCCCACCCAGTGTCCTGGTGCAGTTCTTTGACTGTAGGAAGAAGAACGGTTAACCTAGTCCTAAATGCCCCGGTTTCTCTGTCACTTGCTTATTTATTTTTTTTTGAGCATGATAAGTTGAATTGTGTCACTTGTCAAGCAAATTTTTCCTTGTTTTTCCCCCCGTGATAGTAATTCTAGAGTACATATCCTGTTATTGTTGAGATTAGCCTACTGTAGACAAAGGATGTGAAAGATAAACGTGGATGATAATAAAGTAGAAAAGAAAAATAAGCAGCGTTAGTAGCAAGGATTGGATGTACCACTTCACATAAGACAAAACATATGGATGCATCATCATTAGGTGTGGGCTACTCCCAAAACATTACTGCACAAACACTTTTGGGGGGTTTGGATGTGTGGGGGTTTTTTGTTTGCTGTGTTACCTAAAGCTGCCTATTTGTATTCAGGTTCTTCTTCCTCAAAGTCAGAATCTTTCTTGAAGATCAGAGACTTCACTAACTCTTCCATCCACCACTCTTTCATATACCTTGGCTAAGCAACAGTGAGAAATACTCAGATGCTCATGAGCAAGAGCGACTCCAGCAGAACCTGGCATGCCAACCAGGGAGGATTAATTCTGTGCAAGCGGTTTTGATTCCAAACTCTGAATCCTTTTCAGATCACTTTCAATCTGCTTTATACTTCTGATTAGGAGGATCTGGTCCTGCTGTGGGTCCTCCAGGTAAAGCTTGCTGTATTACCAAACAAAAAAAGATGATTCTTGTTCCAGACAACTTAAAGCCTTATTCAGAAAATATCTCCAAACTGGTGTGCTGTGCATTTCAAAAATTTGAGAAAGCAGCCCCTGTGGAAGCAGTTCATGTGCACTTTTTTCCCTTCCCCCAATGCTCGAAGAAATGTGGAGGTCTGTCCTAGAGGTTTGTCCTTGAGACCAATGCACTTGTCACTATAGGATGTGAGATTTTGGTTTCTGTTTGGTTTGTTGTGGCCAAATTGCCTGCAAATCTTTTAACCGTAAAATTGTATTACATGTTTCTGAACAGGAGATTTTTGGCTTGCTGAATTTCATCTGCAATACGTTAAGCACTGAAGTTGCTTCAGTGTAATTACAGAAGTACCTTCTAGCATCACAACTGTTGCTGTCCTGGCACCATCCTTACTACAGAGTTTGGGCTGGGTTTTTTTGTTTGCTTGTTGGTTTATGGTTTTTTTGTTTTGTTTTGTTTGTTTGTTTTAATTTATGTTTTTAGTGGATTTTGTAACTGAGCAGTACGATCATGGGATGTCTGAACCTCACAAGGCTCAATACACTGTAGGTTTCAGCAACCACAAATAAAGTGGGCCATTGTCACACACTGACATGGCTGCAGTGGAACATTTATAGGCTCCTTGTCCATTTTCAGGTTGTTGCTGGCTTTCCAGCTCTCATGAGCTACAGTGGCCTCTCCCTTGCCATGTGCTTCCTTTCCCTTTTTCTTTTGTTCTTCCCTTTCAGCGCTCTCTTGCTATTGTGTTGCATGATATTTTGCAAAGCCTGAATGAAATGTGTTCCAACCATACCGTATTCTCTTGCATACTAATTTCTCCAAATGCAGCCTCCCATTTTTTAAACTAGTGTTGAATAATAGCCTCGTGTATTTTGCATAACACCCATCTTTAGTCTGTGAAGTAGGAGACTTTTCGGATTGTGCTTGTCCTGCAGGAGGGAAATCACTGGCATGCACTCTGGGTGTGTGCGATGGGGTTATGCAGCTTGGCCTTAGTCATCTGCCTCCTCCTGGAACAGGAGTGGTCAGACACATTGTGTCAGCAGTTTTCTTCCTGGGGATTTGAAAAAGCCCCGTAGCCTAATTAGCCAAGGTCATTGCTGCTTCCAAAGCTAGCTAAACTTTTACTTTAGAAAGATTAAGGATGAAGACTAACTTTCTTCTAGCTCCTCTGTTACATTTGCCATGAAGGCTGTAGCAAAGCAGTTTTGAAATTCTCTGCAAATGGAGCTTTTCCCCAAGACTTACCAACATGCTAAAAATCTCTCAACACTCTAGCAATGCTATCTTGGTATTCCAGTCCCTATCCATATGGCCATGAAAGCTTCCCACTGACAGCATGTGCATTAGCAATAATTTGTAGCCCATCCTGTTGAGGACAAATATTCCTGTCTTGAGCATATTTCGAGAGCTGCATTGTCCTTTGTCATTTTGGGATAGTCATGGGCTTGATTTCCTGGATTCTTTTCTCTCTTTCAAATGCACCCAACCCACTGTGGAGTGATCAGGTAGAAGACAAAGTCTAGCTTGATACCTCCCATCCAGTCCTATGCTTATAGCCCCTGAACTTAGAAAGGTGAATGCTCTGAACCTATGAAACAGTATTTGTTTCTGTTACCTTCTCTCCTAGTTGTTTCTCATGCTGTTCTGCCCTGTCAATCATACCAATGTGTTTTCTTTCCCTAAAAAGGATATAATTATGGTTCTCTCAAGATTATACAGCAAGCAGAGATTTTAGTGCCTGTTTAGTGCCTAATGCCTGGCTTTTGGTCCCTTCCAGCACTTTTCAAGATGCATGACATCATTTCAGTGAGAGCCTGAGTCCTGAAAAGGCTGCTAGTGTTGCAAGAGTAGGCAGGAGGGAAGTTCAGACTTGGGAGAATTTAAGGCGCAGGGCTCACAGGTGTGGAGGAAGAAGATGGAGACACCCATTAAAATGCTGTTAGGTGAGGAGTGACAGGGGCTGCCTGGAATGTGAGAAGAAATCGGAGAAGGAACTGGAAAAACTTCTGGGGAGCTGAAATAGAGGAGAAAACCATTTGGTAGTTTTCTCTGTAACATAGGAAAGTAGATAGTGGGGCCTTCCCTGGAGCTTTCCAAGTCTTTGGTAATTTTGTAAGAGTATTTTGAGAAACTTTGGACAGGAGTCCAGGAAAACTGTTGGTATTTGCTTATAGCTATGCACAAACAATGACAGTTACTCTGCCTCATGCTCATCTTAAGTTGGCAGAAGCACCTCACTGGCAGAGGACTGCTAGTGTTTAAGTTTTTATGCCTGTGTTTGCATTAGACCGGCTGGTCTTCTAATACCTTATTGGTGTAGGTAATGCCCTTTGTGCTAGCCTCTGAATTCCCTATGTGATTGATTGTGGGTTTTTTTCACTGAATTTTCCTACGTGTTAGATGGGAACTGAAACACAAAGGAGTTTAAGTATCTCATGCAGGAACTTGTTGCAGAGAGGGGCCAAATGAAGCCTTCTAGACCCCATATTTAGCATCTTAACTACCAGCAAGTTAGCTTGAATTAAAGCAGGCTTAACTTATTTTTCCGATTTGGAGGATTGCTGATCCCCAAACCTTGCTAAAGTTTATCTTCTCCAGGCAGATGATTACCATATTCTTATTTAGTCAGTAATCTCAGTCAATTGAGTTGTGGTAACAGGTTGGACCACACTTTTTGTGAGCGGGAATTCAAATTCTCTTATGTCCTTTTTCTTTATTGTGCCAAATATTCTGCAATTTACGTTGCCAAATCCTTGCTTGCCAAATGTTATGTTTTCACAAAAGTACACAAAAGTGTATTAAGCTTAGATTTGCTATCCAGTGCTTGGTTTTTTACCCCTCCCAGTGCCTTTCAGGATGCATGACTTAAATTCAATGCGAACTTTCATAAAAGGGTAAATTGAATTGCATCTGCCTTGCAAAGGGCTTGGTATGCATATGTAATAGTTACTATGGATTGCTAGGAAGAGGATGCTCAGATGAACCATGGCATTCTTGGATCAAGTCTAACGTCTGTTCTCTGATGTTGCTAGTTCTAAGAAACATCTGCTGTGCAAATACCTTGTTATAGGAGTCTCAGTGGCTTCCTAAAACAGTCTTCATGTCTCACCTGCACTGAAAGACAGAAAAATTGTGACTTTGAATCAAGACGAAGTCTAGCAATAGCCAGTGTTGGAAGGGTTGGATTCTGGTCAGACCCATCTACAATGTGTGACTGAAGAGGGTGCAGTGAGAGCCGTGGTGCACAGAAACCTTCCCATGTGATGTCTCCTACAGCGTCTGTAGGATTAAAATCTCTCTACTGTAGAGTTGGTGTTTGGTTGCTCAGTTACCTTTAGGGATTCCTACCTCACCAAGTTGGCTTTCTGTGCCTGTTAAAGCTTGAGAAGCAGAAGGGTTTGGCAGCAAACGAACTCCTTGTTTCCCAGCCACAGGGTGAGGACCCTACACCCCATCTTCCATACTTTCAGGCACTCAAGTGTATCTCAGTTCACAACCCAGTGCTTCAAAAAGGTGCCAGACTCTGTTCAGGCATGCTGACCGCTGCCTAAAGCCCAAGGTGCTTTCACAGTGACACGGCTGAAAGATCCCCTGGGCTAAACTAGCTTTTCGGCCTTCCTTTCCCATTTCCCAGCAGGCACAACTCTTTTTAAAATGTAAACTACTGATTTGGAAGTACCTAGCAACAGAAGGCATTACGCAGAGGAGAGGCAAGCTTTCACTTGCTCAGCGAGAGCTCAGGGGAGGATGTCTCTTTGTTCAGTATGCCAGCAAAAAAAGTCCCAGGATAATCAATTCTGCCAGTGGCTTTCACACGCTTTCAGGCATTCAAGTCAGCACGGTGCAGCTGTTAGAGATGGGCCTGGGAGGAAGAAGTCCGCGTACCTGCAACATCTCCCTTTGGAAATTGCTAGAAAAACTCCTGGTAGCTTCAACAAGTTTTGGAGCAGGCATGAAGTAGTGCCACCAAAGCAAGGATCTTATCTGCTCCATGGTTTAGGCTAAAAGAAGTGCATTCATCTACGTCTCTCTTTTTGCATTCCACAAACTGGCATTATAGTAGTAATAATACTCACCATGTCGAAGTCAGAAGGAGTTGCAAGGATTGGTTAGCACGCTGAGATCTTTTGATGGAAAGAAGTTAGCAAGTGCCAAGTACTAATATAACAACGAGGGGAAAATAGCCATCAGTCTGCATTCACTCCTGGAATGTAATGGATTATACCAGAAGCCTTGGCTTAAACGTGTGTGGTGTATTTAATGATGAATTTGTTAATTACCTTTTCTTTAAAAATGTCAGTTGAAACTGTAAAAAGACCTTACTTCTTGGTGATGGAAACTTATCTCTTGTCTCCTCTCACATTTGGAATTAGACTCCCTTTTCCCTGCACTGGCAGTCTGTTCCCGTTAGCTGTATTGCTTTCTTACCATGGCAGCCCTTTGCTATCCTCCCCACATTGTTGCCCACCTCCTCTCACTTTCTTTCTCCTGTTGGTCAGCCTCTTGTCTTCTAAAGTCCCATCTGCTTTGCTTCTTCACCTTTGCTGCCCTGGGCTCACCTGCCATTTCTTTTAGCAGTATGATGGAACGCAGACAGAAGTAAGTGTATATTGTGTGACATCAAACTGACGCTTTGTGGACCAGTGCTTTGGTTGTGGTGTGCAGAGGCAAGGACAATCACAACACAAAGTACTGCTGCGCCCTCCAACAAAGGCACACATCACCCTCTGGAAGCAATCCAGAGCTCATCGGTCCAGCCCACGTTAGCACTGCTCACCTTCTCCTGCAACCCCGGTGCCAACGCGGGAGGAGTGTCAGCGTATTTTGCCTGTTCGACAGGCTGGAGCTGGGACAAGGACTGCAAGCTTGGGGCCAGGGTTTGTATCTGATAAACACACAGCACAGATGGGGTCGAGGGGAAGCTGGGCAGGGGATGGTTGTTTGGCAGTGGAAGGTTTGCCAAAGAACCAACAGGACCGGATCAATAACTTGCAGCGAACGTACAACTGGCACTACCTCTCAGCTCCCTGTGTCCATGCAGAGCCCCTCTGTGTGGGGATGCTACGGTATAAAACATTTTGCAACAGCTATTACAGACTGGTTCCCTGTGTGGAACTGCTATTCCAGAATGAAACTGAAATTAAAGGAAAAAAAAAAAGCCCACCATGATGATTGCTGTGATTTGGAAACATGCTGTGTATTTCAGAAAAGCCCTGTACTGTGGCGCAGTACCCCCACAGGGCGGTTTCGGTGTGAGGTGCCTTCTGCCTCCAACAGCTGTGTACGTCCCGTTGGAAGCCCGCAGACTGCGCGCACTTCTGGGGCGAGCAAATTGTTGCTTTCTTCCATTTCCTAGTTTTCATCTGGGTATTTTCTGTGAATATTTATAACTTCTAGGTAATTTGTTAGTGAATCTTTGAAATGGGAGTTTTTGTTGGACAGTAGAGTTCTGTGAAAAGGTTTGTTGTTGGTTTTTTTACCCTTTTCAAAGAACAGTGGCTTTTTACATCTGTATTTTCAGTGTGGTTGATACGTTGTCATGAACTCGGTTTTCCACAGACTTTCTCCAATAGTTTACCCTGAGTGAATTTTTTGGTAGTTTCTTACGAGTAACTTCTGGAATGAGGATCAGAGTGCAGCAATGTAAGGGGAACAGGCACATCTAAAGGAAAACTAATTGAAAGGATAAAGCCAGGATATTTTATTGTGTTTATGCGGGCGTAGCTGCAATGGCTGCATTTCAAACTTCCAGCTGTTTAAGTTGTGCAGTGCTGTTATACGATGTCTGCAAATCATTGCAACATTAGTGTGCCGTTCAAAGTGCTGTACGTGACCTTGCGTATCTGCACGGGCCTGTTTTATGGAAAGGTTTTTTACCTTTCATGAAGGTGAAAGACACATCGGGATTAGCTTTCGGAAAGATGCATGGAATGTATCTGCCCCTAATCCTGTTAGCAAATGACAGGATCTGCACTTGTAATTCCTCTGCTGTCTCACTGAAAATGTCTCCTAATCACCTTGGCTGTTGACAGTAGATTTCTTAAGCACCTCAGAAGGAGACAGATGCTTGTCCACGTTAAAAGTGAACAGCCATGAATTTCCCTTGAAACCAAACCTGCACCTGCACAGCATCCGTGAGTTGTGTGCATGGGCAATCCGTACCAGAAAACTGAGACATCTGATTTGCATTATTTTTTTTTTCCCCATTCACCATATGTTGTAGCACTGAATGTATTTGTAATGCCGTATCCCCCCTAAAGTGGTTTATTTCACTTAGCATAAGGCTTCACAGTCTGCTCTGTTCTGGTGCGTGCTCTGCTCTTACATTTCAGCCGCTTTCCTGTTTGCAGCGTTTAGTTCAATATTTAGTCTGCTGCAGTATGTTAAGGCTGCGCCCTCCTCTTGCATATTTTGTGTCGGGGAAAAGTGGATGAAAAAAAGATTATTCTCTGATTATCTGAATGATTATCTAGTAAAATTATTTTTCCAGGCTCCCTTTGTGCAAATACATGCCTTGTACTTTGTTCGTGCAGTGCAGTCTTTGCCGTGTTTCTGAAAGCTCCCGCAGACATCTTCAGGGACCTGTCTGGCTCTGAGCAATAGTCGTGTAGTTACAATCTCTAATCCCCTGGGAAATACAAAGGAGTTTTGACACTTCACAGAGCCCAGCCTAATGCTAACAGCCATACTTTTGATGAATTGGGCAATAAAAATAGCAGGTTTTGACTGTTTGTAGGCATTTCAGATCACATAGCATTTCAGGCAAGGCCGAAGCAGTTACTGAGCAATGTGGAGTTCGGGTAATCACGACCCTCTGTCTTAGAGTTTCCATTTTTTCTGTCGTGGTGGGTTTTGGCTATCCAGGCCCTGGGCAGCTGTATGAACCTGGCCTGATGCTGGATGTTGACAGCAAGGCCACTTACCCAGTCCAAGTGCTTTTTCTGTCCTTGCTATGCCCCAACAGATCTCTTTCCCTCTTCCTTGTCCTCTGAGTATTTCTCCATTCCCCGTTTGCCCCCTGCAGGGACAGAGGCTTCTCACCCATTGCTGCTGTCCCTCCTCTCTCCCCTTCCCCAGCTCAGGGAGACGGTTTGTTCCAGGCAACTTTCTACCACCCCAGTCTCTGCTTCCACATTCCTCCTTCCCCACTGGTTGTCTGCTCCAGTCTTGTTCAAACCCATAATCAATTTCAGTGTCAGTCCTAAATCGGAGACCGATGTTTTGATTATGAAGCCGCAGAGTTGCCTGCTTGCTGATCCATTCTAGGCACGGCTCTGTTTCAGTGACACATGACTCCTTTCCAGATGGGTCCAGCACTGTTGGTGGGTGTTGTCCCTGCTATCAATCAATGTGATGCCATGAACTTTTTTCCCTTCAGGACTGACCCACTGTAGAGTCCTGGCCCCTGGTTCCTCATTAGACCCTACAAAACCTGGCAGGCAAGCGAAGAAAGGCATGAATGCAAAAGGGGATTCTGCTCACAGAGAAGATCTGTCGTGTTAGAAAACTAAAGCTGTGTTTCATCTCAAATTTCACAGCTTGTTTTGGCAGGTTGGATGGTGAATGGGTATATGCTGGAAATTGATTGTGAGTTGATTTGGCACAGTGGTGGGAGGATTAGAGAGTGTGACTGAGATTGCTTTGGATATTAATGAATACAGTGATCCTCTGAGTTAACTTTTTTAGTGTTTGTCCTTACATATGATATTGAATAGAGCAAGTATAGGTTGAAACTAAAGAGGATTCCCATGTATGAGAGATATCCTCATGGTCCTGCACTACCTTTTAAAATACAGTCCGCTTAAAATGCAGTAATTCTATTAACCTTTATGGAGGGAATGAAATGCAAGCATTAGTTTGTTGAAAGGTTCTCTGTTTGCTAGTGCTTCATTAAACGAGCCTTCAAAGCAGGTAACCAGAGTGAAAGCAGAGAAGCAGATGAAATTGAAAGGCCAGAGGCCAAGTTTCCAGGTCAACGATATGTACGTAACTTCTAAGAATTCAGTTTGTGCTTTCCTGAAATTGTAGCTTTGTTCTGTTTGCTAATTTGGGAGGATGCAGCATACTGTTTTGGAATTAAAAAAATAACACCAGAAAGAATCCATTTTTAAAAAAAGTTTAAAATTTTTTTCTTCAGAAAATATTACCTGCTGCATTACAGGTCTAAACCAAACCCTGACCAGAGAAGAGTGAAAGCCAATTCTCCTTCCATCCAGTCTCTTTGACTTTGTCTCTATAGCAAAACCTTGCTCAAATATTCCTTATGTCACTGCTGTAGCTACAGTAGGGTGAAGGCTCCTGTACTCTGAGCACCACATTCTGTAAATCTGATTTTATCTCACCTGGCCGAGATGAGCTTACAGTTGCCGGGCTCGTCTGGAAGACCTGCTTTAAGCCATTGCTGTGCTCAGAATTGAACCGTTAGGAAAGAACGCTGGGATGCTGTAAAAAGCCTGGCATAGGAAATGTTGAAGTTGCTACTAATCCCAAGTGTAAGGAACCCAAAAATGCAATTCACCTGGAAAGCATTTATATCAGTCTAACAAATAAGTGGAATCTATTGTATTTCACTCCCTCTTTATTCACGAGTTTACCCCTTGCAAAGTATATCCTCCAGGTACAGGACTAAGACAGACCCTCTTCTGCTTAATGTGCAACGTTGAGTTGCATTTTGGGAGTCCAAACTGGAGGAGCTACCACTTTGTTCAATAACAGTCCTCTCTTGCATTTAAAGGGAGGTGGTTACATCAGAAACCTTGGCAAAACCAGACCTTTGCTATTGGTATAGGGAAACTGAACAATAGTAGTTGGGAATCCTCCTGAAATGGAATATAAATATTGTGCTTGAATAAAAGAAAAAAGCTCCACTTCCTAATGACAACAGAACTTCCACTCCAGCCTCTGGTGGAAAAAAATATATTGCACGTGATGCAAGTTATTTGTTTTTAAATAGAAAGAAGAACCGTTTCTCATCTTAATTTCTGAGAAAATACATACATGTTATATATGTATGCATATATAAACATATTTTTAAAAATTGCTATTGAGCCGTGAAAAATGGTTCTGTGCTCTTGTTCAGGGTCCTTCCCATAAGGCTGCAGGGTTCCTTGTGTGCTTTTGCTCCAGATGCCCCACAGGCTGTCTGATGGGGCATTCATCCCTGCCTACATCTACCTCAGGGTCATAGTTTAATGGCATGGCTATGTAGGATGAGAAAATGGCCCAATGACAAAAATTCTCCTCATTCCTTCCCTCCCTCCCTTTCCTTCGTTTAATGATGACATGAATTTTGTATGAATTAAACAGTTGTTTGGAGGAAATACAGAACTTCATAGCCTGAGCATGACACTTTGGATACATCAGTTTGCCTAAAGGTGCCCGTAAGAAAACGTAAGTTTCATTCCTCAAATCTTTTACATATTTTCTAGAAAGACCACAATTCTCAATATGCAGGGGATCTTTTTTAAGTTACAAATGCTCGTGTCTGTCTTCACTTTTAATTCCTTCTCTCTCGAGTAAATCTCTCAACCATGTCAATTAGAGTTTCATTTGCAATGAAATATAAAGGAGGAGGAGTTCAGTCTTAACTTTGTATACATCCAGTAAGCTAGCAATTTGAGGTATAAAAGTGCCTTGAAAACCATATTGAATACAGGGGCTCAAAACCACAAGAAAGAAAATTTATGATTTGGCTTTGTAGCAATTGTGGATTGTATATTCTGGGGCGAATCCTGTAAGTCCTTACTTATGCCTCAGCTAGGCAAAATGCCCATTATTCTCAAGTCATACGCCTGAAATATTACTGGGTAAGGCTGTGGCATAAATTATGTTGGATTTTATATGCAATAAAGCACTAAAAACTGGAGGTGGTGGCAGCAAGCAGAAAGCAATTTGCTACAGAGTCAACAAATACCACATCAGCCACAGTGGTATGCAGAGCAATTGGGTTTTGCTCCCACTTTTTTAAAGTAAGCTTGTTTTGTACACTTTTTTTTTTTTTCTATGTGTTTGTCATCTGCCAAGGAAACAGATTTCTGGGTGAATTCCACTAAGCTTCACGGAAAGCAGTAAAAAAGTAATAGTTATCAGCTAGAAGGCACTGGTCCAATTAATGTTTTCTGCCCAGTTACTTTTTTTTTTCCTTTTCATGTGAAACTTCTAAATTGAAACAGGCTAAATATACCACACCGCTCACTGACAGGTCAACATCTAGTCTATTGTGCATGAAGTAAAACTACAGCGTATTACAGATTTCACATATTGAGAGAATTACATGCTTTTCCCTGGGACATTTCCAGCAAACACTTTTATCTGAATATAATATACGTTGGAGGCAAATTTGACATTGTTTCAGTAGCTGAAGGTTTTTACCCTTCATGTTAGCGGTCCTGCGTGCGATTTATGCTGAGGTACTCAGAGGCAATTTACCAGAGTTATTTGAATGTGGTTGGAGAATCTGCTTGCATTTCATATTATGAAACAGATCATCAGTTTTCAGCCATGAGGAAAAAAAAAAACCAACTAGGCACGTGCATGAGTCATTCTGCCTTTGTGTGGAATTATGCAGTGATGTTACAGACTGGCTCTAACTATGAGGTCCAGGTTTTAGGGCTTGAATCTAAACCCAAAGCAACAGAGTTGTGATGAGCAGAAAACTGCAAGAAATGGGACGAGGCATTGGAAATCCTGGGTCTCTATGCAACTGAAACTTATATTTTCAACAGAAACCAATAATTTGGGAAGCCAGGATATGTTCTAGAGGCTTCAGTGCCATCTTCAGCAATGAAATAAAATCTCTGGCTACTTTTGGCATGAATTACTTGGCAGTCACCAAGTATTTTTGTTGTCAGTATGGAGTGATTTTCTCTTGTGGTTATTGGCTCGCGTATCACTTTTTTTACTTCATTCTTCCATGTGGATTGCTTGCACCTTAGCTTTTTTAGAATTAAACTGTTAAAGCAATGAGCGTACCCACCCTTTGCTTACCTGTGAAAAAACCCAAACGTCAAAAACATCAAAAGGAAAGAAACCATAAAGAAGAATGTATGTGAGCTGGACCTCTCAGAAAACCCTTTTTCCTCATACTGAGCTATTTTGTCATATACACAAAATAACAATCTCACAGCCAGATTCTTAACCAATATAAATAATCTAAAGATTTTGCTTAGCTGAAACAAAAAAATAGTTGTTAAAATGCACATTGTTGTATCTTTTAAGTATATTAAATTGGGGTTTAAAGTAGGAGAAATACTTCTAAAGGTATAGTAGGAAATGAAGGATGCCAGGTCTGACAGAAAGAATGTTCTTCTGCCAATCCATTGAATAACTGGTTACCCATCAGAAAAATAATAACCGTTGAACGTTCTGGAGCTATCAAAAGTAAGCAAGGATATTAGAAACACACCATGTGAAAATTATGTAAATGAGAAGGGAGCACATTGAAAAGTATGTCAGTCTCTGTATTTTTCCCAGAGAAATACATGGATACCTGGGTAATTTGCCTGCTCAGGAGGATAGGCTGTGTCGCTCTGGAGAATGTGTGGGTGAAAAGAGTAAAAATATTTGTGAGAGAGATAAATTATAAGCAGAATGGAAGGCATGCACCTTCTGTAAATGGAAGACTGTAGTATTTAAGTCCAACAGGTGCCACCTTATAATCTAGTCTAGCTTTCCATACCTAAGAGAGAATGGAATTTCACCAGGTTGAGTCTATAATGAGCACAAAAGTTGGTGTTTTACTGTACTATAACTTCCAAAAAGGCATTCATCTCAATGTGGAGACGCAAAAGATGGATGTCCCACCATTTCTTGTATATTTAATCACCCTCACTGTTAAAAACTTGTACTTCATTTCCAGTTTTAATTTGTCTGGGTTTAATTTCACCCATTGGTTAATTTTATCCACTTGTCTCTCCTGCATTCAATGTGAAAAAAAACGGTGCATGTCAAATTGAGAAATATGTGAAAAATATCGGTGTTAATAACAGCATTCATGCACAACATTGGACTGAGAACTGTGGTGGCATGTCTGCATGTCTCCAGCATAATCCCCTGTTTTCACTCACTACATCTTTTTGAAACATCAGCATTTTGGACTGAAATTCTGCTTGTTCCCTCATAAAAATGAATCTTCTCAAGCAGGTCTGAGCAGAATGCTGGCAGCTTTCGTAGAATTATGGAGGAATGATTAGAAGAAGCATTTTTCCCCAGAGCTGCCCCCCACCATTCACCACATTTCACATAGGACTTGAACGAAATACAGCTGACATTTGACACGCAAAGCTTGACAGAGGCATAATCCTCTGGCAGTATGTGCGTTTGTTACTGTATTTGAGGTGAAGATTGATCAGTTGTTTATATCCCCGTTTTGAAGCACGCCTATCATAACACAGATTAATAACACAATACAAAAATTAAAAATATATGCAATCATAAATAAAATGGGACCGGATATTGACAGTGACACAAAGGGCACTCCCCAGTGGGTATTTTTACAGAGTCCGTCCTCACCCCACCCATGCTTCCGGGAAGAGCTTGGGTAAACAGAAAGGCTTTCTAAGAGCGCAGAAGGCCAACAAACACAACTTCTTTAGAGTGAGTCTGACAGTGGAATTTGTCATGAGGGATGTTTTACTGATGTCCTCGGTCTGTCATCAATTTGGAGATACACAAGTCAACACACGTCACTTGCTGTGGTGTTAGGTGATGAAGGGTGAAGGGCTTAGAAGTAGCTTAGACTGCAAGTGGAGGTACAGCAGCTTGATACAGGATGAACGATCTCATTTCTTGGGGTGGACCACAGAGAAAATCAATCTAATATATGTAAAGGCTTCTAGATAACGAAGTTGTGTGGGAAAGAGCTTGCTGGATTGGTACACTTGCATCTAATTGAGGTACATGTTGGGAGGGCAGTGCTGTGAATGCAAGGTGGTTTTGCAGGCAGGGGAAAGGAAAGACAGACTGGCATTTGAGTGAATCATGGGGGAAAGAAGAGGCAGATCTGGGCTGCCTGTTTAAGTTTAAAATCTAGTCTTAAAGGCTTTTGTTATGTTTGGAAATTTTTCACATATTTCAGACACCCTTGAGGTGGAGTCTAAACTCAGATCCGCAGCTACTCTTTCTCCCTGCCTCCTCTAGAATGGAGTAGCGTGTTCCAGCTTAAATTAGGCATTGTTTTGGGGGATTTTTATCCACCCCTGTGAAAAACAAAGAATTTGGAGTCATCAGTTTTACCTTACAACTCAGGGAGGGCAGGTAATGCTACAAATTAGTAAGTTTCTCTACAATCAGAATGCACACTGTTAGAACAAGGACCAGATCTTCCCGTATCTTTATAAAATACCTATTGTAGCAAGTGTCTGAGCTTGATCAGGAATTTTCAGTGCTGTCATAATTCAGAAAATAATAATGTAGTAGTACTGGGCAAGAAACTCGGAAACTAAAGTGCCCCAGATAATGTTTGAACTGATTTGCAGTTTCAAGTGGAAACCAGTTGAAGCTGAGTTGAATTAAATCGTTTCAGCCCCATAATCATCCTAGCTATTACCAAGCTTCTTATTGGGTTATAACTTTATTTAAATTCAGTGCTTGACAAGAAAGATAGAACTTCTAAAGAAGTTCTGAGGCAGATGGCCTCATTGCCTATAATCCTAATCCAGCAGAGTTATTTTCTGCTCTAGGTTGTACAGTCCCCCCCATTCAGTTTGAGGGTAACATTTTAGACTTAGATAATCAGGAGATTTGTTGTTGACTTCAGCAGGTTTGGGATTTTAGTTCTGGAGACATAAATCTCTTTTACCTGCTCAACAGGGCAGAATGTTTGCTGTTACTTGTTATCCCTACCTATCATGGTGCAAAATGTCCTCTCGCATTGGTGAGATGCCTCCTGTACTTGAGCTGTGTGGTGTAGGAAGTATGGTAGAGTAATGCTTTACTGGAACATCTCACAAATAGCACACAGAGGTTACAGTGTTTTTTCTTATGTCAGAAACAGAGAAGGTAACAGGAGAAGCAACCAGCACTCTGCTCTTCTTTTTTGTTTGTTTTAAACTTTTAGTTGACATTTAAACCAAGAACACATTCTCTTTGGTAACAGGGTGTAGGATGGTTTCCAAACCGTCTTTTCATCTGAATATTTAATAAGAGGTGTGGTATATCTAAAGGCTTGGTGTAACTCTCTGAGATCACACTGTGCCGTGCTGTCATTGCCTGAGATAGCTGGAACAGCTAACTGTACAGAGAGCAACTTGCCTGCAAAGGCTTTTGAACGGTTATGCAGAAGATGACAAATGGCTATAAGGTTAGTTTAATTTAGTTGCAGGGTGTGTATGCATGCTGGGCAGCAAGGCCGTTCTCCAAAGGTGAAGAGACAACACAGGCCAGTGTGGACCATCAGATTTCCACGTCTGATATACAGAGCTGAAATCTTGGAGTCATGCTTTTTATTATTTATTTACTCTTGGTCTAAAGAATGTCAAAAGATGTACGCAAGTGGAAGATAAGCTCTGAAGAGCTCCCAAATCAATTGTGCTTGTGATGGGTAACTAGGGAGAGTTGTAACAGTGGGAGAGTGAGGGTCAGTCTTATCATTCCCAGTGGAAGGTGTAGGAATTCACGTGTCTGCCTGTGGTTTACTCTCTATGTGAAATTTGTTTGACACACGAGGCTACTTAGATAACTGAGGAAAAAGGAGTGATGTGCCAGCTGAGTTAGGACAAATGAACTCAGTGCGTGAGGGTTGAGAGAATGGTGAAATGAACACTATCATTAGAAGAGTGTATTTTTCATGGGCAGAAATGGTATTTGTCTTAACTTGCACCATCTTTCCTATGACTAGATTTCTCATGGAAAGTCAGTGGCAGCTAGGGTGACTACGTTGAATCATTTCATAAATGATTCTGCTGTCAGTTTGCTCACAGTCTGGTCATTAGCCCATTAATTAATGTAGCCAATCTGAACTTGCATTTTCAACCTACTTTACTGTCAGTTTGTGGTGGCTATTCAGGTCCACTTATTTCCGAGGGAAACAAATCAGCCTGTAGAAGTACAAACTGGGAGTAGTGCTAACATAACTGTAAAGAAAATATGATACAGATCTATAAATACTGCTATTAGTTGTTGATATGTCTATTTCCAGATTACTCGGGGTGTTTCGTGCATCCATGGTGGTGAACAGAATTGAATACTTAAGGTGATCCTTGCAGTTGGAGCCCATATCTGGTGTACCTGCTCGCTGTAGGAAACCACTGTGATAGGCAGTGAGGCAGTGGATATATTTAAAAGGATATTGAGAGAGATTGTCAGCTTTCTTAACAGATGATGTATGTGATAAGTGTCTAAACACAGGAAATAGATATCTGTTTTCATTTGACTTATTTAATGGGTACCATTTGGTGGGAGTTTTTTGCTTAGGGTATTTTTTCTTTCCTTTTTTTTTTTTTTTAGTTTTCTGAGCAACTGGTGGTTTTAAAAAGGCATTTTCAAGAGGCTTTTAAAAGTGGTTGTTCTGCTTGCTGTGTAGGAGTGTTCTGTGTGGGTACAGAGAGTAGGATAAACTATTTCATCCTTTTGTGGTCTCACTGCAAAGACAAATCCTGAGCCATAGGCACTGGGAATTGACTCAGTCATGGCCATTATCCAGCAGCCACAGGCTAAGAGCAGCATACTCTCCTGTGCCCTTACATTTGGAGTTCAGAGCTAAAAAGATCATAGGCTTCTTGCAGCCAGAATATCTTACAAACAAGTGGGCTTTCTGTGGTCAATTTGCTAATGCAGTTTTATTCCAGAGAGAGTCTCTTTCTTCTGCAAATTAAAGACCCCGTTGGTTTATTATTGTATTCATATGCTTTCTGATCTAGACCTAAATGAAATGTTGATTTCCCTTTAAATTGCTTACAAATGACAGGAAGTTTTTTTTCCTTGCCTTCCCTGCATCACCTCTAGTGCTTTTAATTAATCTCCTTATTTTCTTCCTCTCCCCCTTACTGGGATCCTTCATGGCCCCGCTGTGCTCATGGTTTTCAACTTCTTTAAGATGAGTTGTTTTTACAAAGAAAAGAAGCTCTTGAGATAAAGCATGAAAGTAGCACATTAAATCTTTCATGCAAGGAAGAGTTGCATTGGATGAAAATGCTATTCCAGGTCTGGCAAGTAGCTTAGCCATGTTGGAGTTTTGATGTTGATTTGTAATTTTTAAATTGAAGATTGGGATAACCCAATCTCTGCTGAACCTATACTTTCACCTTCCTCAGAAAAGGAGAAAAGCAGGACCAGAACAAGGAAATGGGAGAGGCTGGGACTCAAAGAGCTCAGTTCAAGACTAAATCAAAATGGTTTAGTTGCTTTTAGTGTTAAATATTCTTTGAAACACAAGTTGAACTGTGCTTGTTTTTACTTGGTGTAGAGCTTTCTTTTCTCTATGTGCATTGCTGTACAAGTAACTTAAATGGGTGACTATATAAGGAAGGATGACTTCTTAACCATTATGTATCAAACCATTGCTGGAAGCAAAGTAAATGAATGTTCTGACTGGCTCTGGCACATGTTAGCTTCCTATTTCATTTTCCCTGCACAAAAAGATAAGAGGAATGCAAGCTTTTCCCTTTATCTCACACAGTAATAATGCACCTCAGCAAAGATTTGAATGGACTGCAGGATTATTAGGATTGTAATGTCTTGCTTTCCTTTTCAAGTAGGATGAAACTAAATGTAATCATCTGTTGGGTTAGATGAACACAATGCGTTCTCAGCTGTAGGCTTTCATCGCAGCGGTGATCTTGTATGATTTGGCCTGGCAGGGCTCTGGGCTCACAAAAATTTTGTAGATGTCAGACGTTTGGCACTCAGGCATGAGCACTGAGACCCGTTGTCATATTTGTGTCTCCCTGCTTTCTAGTCTTTCAATTCTAGAATATTGTCACTGTTTTAAGCATGTTATATTTAGAAGACGCTAATGAAAAGCTGCTTGGCTAAGTCCAGTTTTAGTTATGTGGGCTCGAGCGTTAGTCTGCTCAAATGCTGTTGTGTGCATTCTAGCAGGATCAGGGTACAGTCTAGCAGGATGTTTGCTCAGCCTTGGAGCTGAGCTTTTATGCTCTTGGTATTTTCTAGGACCAAAGCGTAAGTGTGGCGTGGCTGCTGCCTTCACTGTGACTGTGTTGTCAAGTTCATTTCTGAAAAAGAAAACAAACTCAAGCTTTGAAACTATGCACCTCGACAGCTAATTTTCTAAACAGTGTATTTGATCAGCTGCTTTTTGTAATTTTTCAGTCAGTGTCATGTATGTCACAGCCCCCTTTTTTTTCATATCCCTAATGCTCTGTTGCAGGCTGTCCTACCAAAGAAATGATGATGACGAGGAAGAAGCTGCCAGAGAACGTCGCCGACGTGCTCGACAGGAGAGGCTGCGGCAAAAGGAAGAAGAAGATCTATCAGGAGAAGTAACGGAGAAATCGGAAGTTAATGCCCAAAACAGGTAAAAACCTGATGCTGTTTACTGACAAGTCAACAGTAATTTTTGTTCAGAGCAGAGAAATATCTTGAAGAGGTCTGTTATGCTACTTAAAATTTAAGCACCGGGTTTGGCCGTCCTTGCTCTAAAGAGAGCCTAACACTGTGAAATGTGCTACTGGCTGTGTCTACACTGTGGGGTGGGTGGGAGCATCACTGGACCTGGGCTTGAGACCATGCTCATAACCCATTCCCAGGGTGTCCTCAGAGCTGTCTGTGGGGTAACTCAGCTGGGGCTCATGGAAAGAAATACCTCTGAGGTATCTTGCTGTTGGATTCCCTCAGGCATGAGTGCTTCTGGCCTCACAAATCTCCGTATCTTTTCTCCTCCTTATGGCCATGGTGTCACGGGGCCAAGGCACATGGGATTGGTGGGCACCCAGACCTCAAGGTGCAGCTGGAACATGCCTACAAGTCACTGGGTGTGAGTTCTAGACCTTGGTCCTCATCTGGCATTGTCAGGGTCATACAGCTATAAACAGGAGAAAAGCATCTGGAGTGAGGTGCTGCTTGTCACAAGCTGAGAGGTCAGACCTGACCTTCCAGTCTGTCCATCATTTATTCAGTTTCACACAGTCACAAATAATAGAACCAGATTTCCAGTAGACATAACACAATTGGCAGAATAAACCAGAAATAAACATTGGGAAATCAAGCTAATAGATGCTGAGCACAAGTAGCATTCTATTAAACAAGAAGAACGGATATAGATAGGAGAACAGCAACATTTCTGATTATAGATTATAATCTTTTTTCCGTAATAGAGGGAGAGAAAAAGCTAGACAGAGGGAAGAAACCTGCACACAGGAGAATTAAACAGCTGAATTTTGAAGGTGTCAAAAAACTTTTAGTGACTGAGAGCAACATCCAGTTCTGATACCTACAGGTTGAATAGCATGTCTTAAATTAGGTGCTCTGCTCACTCCTTTTCTAACAGATTACTGTCCCTGAACAGACAATCACAACCTCACTGCACCCTTAATTGCCAGGCTATTCCATTATGGACTGTATCTGTGGATGTTGTTGCTGAGCAGGAGTACCTTCTTGTTGCTAGAGAAGTTCACTGAAGTCAGAAACTGTCTTGCTTGTGTAGCATCTTCAGAAATTTTGCCTGGTGGGAAGACTGTGCATACAGCACGTATGCCTCAGGCCAGGCTGAAGGGGGCCTTGAAGCAAGCTAAGGTTTTCCAACTGTTCTGCTGCTGAGTGCAGAGGGAGAGGTTGAATTTTTCAAGGCTGTTCATCTTTCAGCTGCTTCAAGCCTCAGGGACCATCCCGGTGCCTACTGAGGTCAGTAAGACTCCTGGGAACTTCAGGGGCTGTTGGAACTTGCCTATAAGGGAACTTTTCCAGGCTCTGATATTGTGAAACAACGCATTCCTATACATGTAGAAATGCCAAAATTAATCCCCAGAACCATTTTGCATGATTTTGAAGTATGCAACCTGTTGTGTTTTCAAAACATGGAATGATATTACAGCAAGTAGTTTTTTCTAAAAACAGCTAAGCACATACATCGTTAGAAAGATTTTTATTATTTTTTTTTAACGCAAAATTTTCACTTTTATGTAGTGTGGCAGAAGAGGAAACCAAGCATACTACAACCACAAGGGGAACAGATGATGAAGCTGCATTGTTGGAGAGACTGGCAAGACGGGAGGAGAGACGCCAAAAACGTCTACAGGAAGCTCTGGAACGTCAAAAGGAATTTGACCCCACGATCACAGATGGGAACTTGTCACTGCCCAGCAGGAGAGAAGTAAACAATGTGGAAGAAAATGAGACCGTGGGGAAAGAGGAAAAGGCTGAAACACGACGAGGACACTATGAGGTTGAGGAAACTGAAACGGTTACCAAATCATACCAAAGGAACAACTGGAGGCAAGATGGAGAAGAAGAAAAAAAAGAAGAAAAAGACAAAGACGAGGTACAGGAGGAGAAACCAAAGGAGATCCCCGTAGAGGAAAATCAGGTAGATGTGACAGCAGAAAAATCCACAGATAAAGAAGAGGTAGTAGAAACAAAAAATCTAGCTGTAAATGCAGAGGAACACAAAGCAGAGAATGATACAAATGTCGTGCCGGAAGGGGAGATTAGGGATGAGGAAAAGGCTGAGGAAGAAAGGAAGAAAGCAGAAGAAAGAGAGAAACTTGAGGCAGAAGAAAGGGAGAGGTTAAAAGCAGAGGAAGAAAAGAAGGCAGCTGAGGAAAAACAGAAAGCAGAGGAGGAAAAGAGGGCAGCTGAGGAAAGAGAGAGGGCTAAAGCTGAAGAGGAAAAGAGGGCAGCTGAGGAAAGAGCAAGGGCTAAGGCAGAAGAGGAGAAGAGGGCAGCTGAAGAAAGAGCGAGGGCTAAGGCAGAAGAGGAGAAGAGGGCAGCTGAAGAAAGAGCGAGGGCTAAGGCAGAAGAGGAGAAGAGGGCAGCTGAAGAAAAGGCTAAGATAGAAGCAGAGAAATTAAAGCAAAAACAAAAGATGGAAGAAAAGAAAATAGAAGATAAACAGGTAAAAGAGAAGACAGTACAACAGGAAAAACCTCAAGCAGCTTTCCTAAGAAAACAGGTACAGTAAACATTTTGCACCAAAGTAAGACCACCTGTGATTTGTGAGAAATGTAATGCAAAGAAAAAAAAAGATTGAATTGGAATTTCCTCACAGATCTATTCCTGCACTGAAATGACTAATACTCATGCTCTCTCTTGCTTTTTAAAAACAAAGCTTCTTACTTCTGCTTACCAATAATGCAGTGTACAACATGCCTGACCTCACTCCATTGTTCAAAGAAAACCTTGCATGTTCAGACCTCTGCATGTTTTTTTGCTGCCTTCTTTTCTCAGCTGCTATAAAATGGCCTAATGCAGAAACACGTGAGGTGAAGGCAGACACATCTTGGCACAAAATGTTATGAGCACCTGGTAAATTGTGTGACGAACGTGTGTGTTAAACACAGTCACGGGAGAGGGCTCTCTGCTGGGATATGTGAGCATGATGGCACGCAAGGGAGAAAGGCCCAGATGGGGAAATGGGAGCATTTGGAGAGGGTGGAGGGAGCACAGCTGCACATGGAGATGTGGGCACAGCAGCATACGATGGAGATGTGGCTGCACACAGGATTTGTATGCGAACACAGTGTGGAGAAACAAAAGTGCAAACAGATGTGATGTTTTCATATTAAAAAAACATAATTATTAAAACCCCAAAAACAAAGGGGGAAGAAAAAGAGGTTAAAGTGGAAGTTAAAAAGGAAAAGTTACCCGATGAGAAGCTCCAACCTACCTCCAAGAAAGATCAGGTAACTTGTAAACCATTGATTTTGATGTTGTAGGGAAACTTGAGAGAAGAAATTAAATAAGGGATCTATAACTGTAAGTTGCTTTTTCAGCAAAATACTTAAGCATGTGCTTCACTTCAAGAACATTGCTAATCCTGATGAAATAAATAAGGATGAAGCTACTTATGTGCTTAAAATGAAGTAAATGCTTAAGTATTTTGTTCTTTTGGGGCTTTAGAACCAAGTCCTGTTTGTCTTAGAACAAATATTTCAGGAAACTCAGTTTTGTCAATAATGCAAAGATGTTTTGCACCCTAGGGATGAATTTTTCAGGACTGTATCAACTAATCATCCTTCCCTGGCTTCCTCCCACTTTACTGTGAACTTTTTCCCTATGACTGAGACCTGCTCTTACAATAATAATAATCTAGGCCCATTGGCCACCTGACTGCCCTAACTAATGATTTTCCCCCAAACTGCAATGCCCCATGATATAAACTGTGCATACCCAAGATTCTTCTTTTGTTTTGAAGAGGAAAATCTACAAAATTTACTGCATTGCATTTCCACTGTAAACACAGGAGCTGGTGCCATGGTGTTTTACTGTATGGTAAGTAAATAAGACTTGGGGACCATTTACTCTTCAGGTTACAGCAGGACACAGGAAGCCATGTTCAGTGCTGTGTAGCAACTGTGCTTTTGGTTCAGTGCAGCAGGTATTAAAATACCCCCTGATTCTAATCAGACATTGAGCCTGGTCAGGGTCTTGAGGGTTTGGACCTGTTTGGCTTCAGCTAGGTCTGTGTAGCTTAAAGGGAGCCACAGCACAGAGATCTAGTAACAGGCAGCTTGCTACCTATCCAGCTGCTTAGGAGCATTAAGGATTGTAGAGAAGTCCAGTCCAGGGTCCTTAGTCATTGGATTAATTTGGAACATGCTGTAGATTCTGAGCTCACCCTCAGAAAGTGATGAAGGCAAATCACATCACAAGGTTTTATGTCCAGTTGCCTGACTTAATCATCCAAGGTATCATATTGGGAGTAAGGTACACGTGAGATTGAAAAAGCAAATGAACTGATGAAGATTGTTAGAAGAAAGGTTCCTATTGAACAGGGAAAGAGATTGGTAATACCAGAATAAGTTACTCAAGAAAGGGTAAGAGTTAAATAAGACCTGATGGGGATGCTTCAGAATAGGCTACTGGAAAAACTAAACAATCACTCTAACCCAGTTGTGAAAGCAGAGGAGAGCGCTGTGGAAAAAGTAAGGGATAGATTATATTAAGAGTTATTACAAGACAGAATTGGCTTGTAATAGTCACTGTGTTGTACACAGTCTTTGAATATTACAAGTAAATGTAAAAAGGAGGNGTGGGAAGCGAGACACAGTTGTCCTGCTTGTATTTATATGGAGCTCAGTCAACTCTCAGTGGAGCTCTCATTATGCTTTTAAACCATAGCCACAGGGCTAGATTATTCCAGGAAATTGGTAAGACTTTTAAAAGTGACTTGTGATTTTAGTGCTTCCATTTTTGGATGCTGAAGATGAGACAATTTAAGAGACTCACTTTTAGTGCGATGCTGACTACCCATCCACTGAAAGGTAAATCTTTTGCATGTGTATCAAGCTGAGCTTTCAAACCGTTTTGCTCAGTTTTGAAAATCTCAGTTGTTGCTTTGTGGCTTGTGAAGAAAAATTGACAATCTCATACTCCAAACCAAGTTGAGATCAGGCTCCCATTTAGACTCCTTCCACCACCACCCTTCAGGGACATACAAATTCAATGAGATCTATTTCTGAACCACATATGCAGTTAAGAGGATGCCAGTGTATTATGAACAAGAAGGAATTGTGTATCTACACAACCCGATTTTGCTTTTGCAGTTGTGCAACACAAGCACTTGTCCTGTCTTAGTATGACCAAAATCTGGCCCTCAAAGTTCAGGTTTTGATTAAATTAGCAAGAAAAATCTGTATTATTTTCTGAAATGCTCCATAATTTTTGGTTCGCAAAAGTGGCCTGGAAAGTTCATGAGAACAAGCTTTCTCATGATGTGAGACTCCTGGTATTTCCTGCTTCCAGTTTGGCTAGACGTGCTGCAACAGTTGCTTTTCTCATGGTATTTGGGTATGGTAGTTGGCTCTAAATGGAAGCCCTAGACCCAGATGCCCACAGCTTTTAAGTCACCAAGTAATTGAGCCCAAATAAGGAATCAAATTTGCCAAATGGCCCCAACTTCAGTAACTGATTCACTGTGGTCTGAAGGTGTCCAAACTCTAGATTTAGAAATCTCAACTCTCAAATATTAGCATAACACCCTAACAGGAAAGAAGCAGTATGGAGAAAAATTAAAAATAAAGCTGTGAATCAGCTAAACCTGCTTTTAGTCATGTTCTATCTTGTCTTGATAGTCAAGATTTCTGAGAGCATGTGAACTATTATCCATTCAGGTAATACCACCTGTCTACTCCAACAGGAGTCAGTGTAGTCCTTTTTACTGAATTTAACAGAAGCTGAATTAGCTTGAATTTAGGGAAGCACTGAGACAAGGGAAAGTGCTTTTTCTGTTTCCTGACTTTGGAATGGGAAATAATGGTTTCTGCTTCTGTGCTAATCAATCTTTGTTGTGGCATTAAAATTAGTAGGAGAAAGATTGGGCTGAAAAGCTGTGAAATGTTTCTGTAATATCTTGTTTTATCATCTTTTTGAATAAAGAGGCCAAGCTGTATTAATGGTTTTCTCGAGTGCAGGAACATTACCATAAATCCTACTGGCTTCTGAAATGCTGTTTCCTAACCTACCAATTTTTAAACTGTATTGCTTTAATATTAGTTTTCTCAGCAATTTGAATTAAGATGTAAGAGATATGATGCTCCCCAGTGGAGTTCAATACTTCAGGCAGCTGGAAGTATTGGCTTTTCAATGAGACTTAGAAAGGTCTTGATGAAAATCTCAGCAAAGGAAATCCTATGCTCTCAAAATCCCAACACAGACATCCTGGCATGTGAAATCTTGCAACTATCCACATCACTGCTTTCAGCATTGCCCTGACTGGGACTGAAGGGTTAGGATATTGTTAACAGAGAGCAGAGATTTTTGCTGTGAATGTGATCGCTATCTACAGTCTTGCCCAGATTTGAGAGCACCCAAAAGATGTTACTGTCTGATGGAATTCATTAGGCTCAATGAATAGCCCTGGTTGTCTCAGCCCAGCTCCTGGAAAACAGAAAACCCTTCCTTAGGCTGCTAGCAATAATGGCCTTGTTAGCTAGCAGTCACAGCATCACGGCCAAAGAATGCATGGCCGTGGAAGCTGAACTCCCCTCTTGTCTGTCAGGGCGCCTCTGCCAGGTCCTGGATAAAGCCAGTTGGCAGTGGAGGGTGGGGAAAGTCTGCGCTGCCGCTGCCTGCTCCCAGGACAGAGCGAATGTCTCTGTGTGTTGTGTCCAACATCCCTCATCAGTGGCAAATTTTCTCAAGTATTTTAACCACCCAGTACTCGTGGTGCGTGCTACCTTGGCATTGTCCATTGTATGAGTTTCTGTGAGCGAGCAAACTGGCGTCAGGTGAAGTCAGAGGCTGACTTTGGGACTTGACTCAGCAGCTTAATACACCACCTTAGGAAGATCTTGACTTTACGACTCTGAACTCATCCTTTATTGATAATATTACATCTCCAGAAGTTGTTCTTTGATGAGGAAAGGTAGAAATTTGATGTGATTTGCGTGTGTATTGTTTTTTTTTTATTATTTCAAGCTGCTACTTGGAACACCATAAAAAGCAGTTGTGTTGCAGACAGCACTGTTATGGGCATTCTTTTGCTTTCTAGTTAGCAAATGGGATGGCAATGGACTTCCAAGGCACAAAAGCTTTTTTTTTTTTTCTAAAGGTCATCATATGAATTTTTCACTGAAGGTATTTCTTGCTTGTCAGCTAGAATCTTCCTCCAACATGGTAGAGCTGGAAAAAAAATAAAATATTTAAGGACAAATGTTTCATCTGTTGCTGTTGACAGTTTATTTAGGCTAGTCTAACTGAGTAGGAATAATACTACCTGAGGATAAATAACTTAAATCAGTCCATATCCTCCTCCCCTTATCAGCATCTAGCCATGACTCAGCATGGTGGCATCAGGCCATCTGTGCTATTGATAAATACTTCAGGCTCATAGCTCTGAAGGAATACTGGAGAGTGAAATCCATGCACTAAATATACTTGATTACTATTTAGAATTGTCAGACAAAGCTTTGTAAGGATAGAAAGAATTTTTGCTCTCGTGTTTCCGGAGAGAACATTTGCTTCTTCATAGGATTAAATATTCATGACTGGTAACACTGTCCATGCTTAGCCTCTGGTAGGACTGTGCTTTTTGTCAGAGTAAGTTTTACGCCGGTATAAAGATAATTTTGTCTTTTGGCCATTTTTCTTGCAATACTGAAGTATCCATCTGCTATGACACTGGAAAGAGTGTGAACTTTGTCAAGCAAAGTTTGTGTCACCTTTGTCAGTGAAGGTTATGTGTTACTTTTATTGCTCCAATGTCCTAAACCTTGTATCAAGAATGTATCAAACCTGATAGCCTTCTATGAGGATGTAACCAGGTGGATGGATGATGGAAGTGCAGTGGATGTGGTCTATCTTGACCTCAGCAAGGCATTTGATACTGTCTCCCCGAGCATCCTTGCAGCTAAACTGAGGAGATGTGGCCTGGATGATCGGGTAGTGAGGTGGATTGTGTGCTGGTTGAAAGGAAGAAGTCAGAGGGTTGTGGTCAATGGGACAGAATCTAGTTGGAGGTCTGTGACCAGTGGAGTCCCTCAGGGGTCAGTACTGGGACCAGTGCTGTTCAATATTTTCATCAACGACCTGGATGAGGAAACAGAGTGTACCCTCAGCAAGTCTGCTGATGACACAAAACTGGGAGGAGTGGCT
>VWZZ01003605.1:60589-98206 GCA_013399095.1 Psophia crepitans | reverse complement strand
AGGATAGGGAACTGCTAGAGAGAGTCCAGCGCAGAGCCACAAAGATGATCAAGGGAGTGGAACATCTCCCTTATGAAGAAAGGCTGAGGGAGCTGGGTCTCTTTAGCTTGGAGAAGAGGAGGATGAGGGGTGACCTCATCAATGTTTATAAATATGTAAAGGGTGAGTGTCGGCAAGATGGAGCCAGGCTCTTCTCGGTCTCATTAAGCGATAGCACAAGGGGCAACGGGTGCAAGCTGGAGCATAGGAGGTTCCATGTTAATATAAGGAAAAACTTTTTCACTGTGAGGGTGACAGAGCACTGGAACAGGCTGCCCAGAGAGGTTGTGGAGTCTCCTTCTCTGGAGACATTCAAAACCCGACTGGATACGTTCCTGTGTGATGTGCTCTAGGTGGTCCTGCCTTGGCAGGGGGGTTGGACTAGATGATCTTTCAAGGTCCTTTCAAACTCCTAATATGCTGTGATATTCTGTGATCAACAAGCCTAGACCCAAAGAATTTGCAAGCCAGAATATTAATAGGCAGCAGGTGAATGATGTGCAGCAGGAGGGAAGAGTGTTGGAGTGTCTCTGGGGTGCAGTTGCAGAATGAAGCGATGTGGTAGCATAGTATAGTAGCATAGTCCCATGGCTGCAACAAACTTTCACAGAAGACTGATAATGTTTTTCAAGATGTTTCCATCTTGAATTCACATCAGGAGAGCAGAGTAGTGATTGGTCACAGTTTAGAACCTTACAGACTATTTCTGCCATAAAACACATAAACATTTTGAAGACAGTTGCTTAGTTAATCATTAATATAGAAATCTGCATTCCTTAGCTATTATTTTGTGGTCTATCTTGACCTCAGTTCTTTTTGTTTGGTTTTTTTGTTTTGTTTTGTTTTGTTTTTGTTCTATGATTTACGGTATCTCCTGAGCAGGTAAAAGATGACAAGAACAAAGGAAAAGCCCCCAAAGATGAAATGAAAAGTATCTGGGATCGTAAGAAGGGAGTTCCTGAACAAAAGGCACAGAATGGAGAACGTGAACTCGCTGCCCCAAAACTTAAATCTACTGAGAATGCTTTTGGGTAAGTTCCAAGTGAGCATTGGGCTTGCTTATGTTATAGCAGAACAGGGGGCCATCTCTGGGTCTCTCTTTAAGAGCGTTGTAACAGCTGAGTAGAAGACTTCGCCTGGCAACATCAGCAGAGGCTCTAGCGTTCATTGGGTTGGAGATATGAATTAAGTCTCTCGGCCTGTTTTCTAGTGAACTGTCCCCACATCGTTGCAGTAACAAAGTACAGAAAGCAGATGTAAATAATCGTCTTGCTCCCTCAGTAGAGACGAGTGGCTTATTTTTGCTCTGGTGGGGTTTTCCTTCCTTGAAGGAGATTTATTTCTAATATCTGCACAGAGGCTGGTAATGACCACAGCCAAGATTTTATATTCTCTCATTTTTAAGTCAGATCTCAACCTTTACTCGTGTAAACTATTTCCTATTACCTATTTCCAGTTACTCACCTGCTTTTAATCAAATGCTGCATATTTGTATGGAGCACAATCCGGCTGGTAACTCTTGAAAGAGCTGCTCTCCTGATTTCAAGGCAAACCTTGAAATTAAAGGCTTCTCTTTAAGAGTGACTTTTCAGTTAGGTGAAAACCTCTCCTAGCCAACATGTTCTATTTTTTGTCTTTTTGTAAGCTGTATCACAGTTTGATTTTTCTTTTTCTTTTCAAGGAAAATTTCCCTTATGGCTATATTGGGAAATTCAATGAAGGTAACAAATTCCTAGTGAAAAATTTACTAAAAAAGGATTCTGCCTGCTAAAAGGAGGGCATACATGAAGCAGAGTAGAAGTTCTTCCTTTTAGCAGAAAACAAGAATGAATAGGTTAGGAATCTATTTTTTTTTTTCTTCTGCACATCTTTTCCTCTTTTACATTGACACAGGCAAAGAAAAGGTTAAGCTCTCCAGACACTTGAGAAATCTGTGCATGGCAGATGGAATTTGCTGTTGTATCTCAGCATTCCCCTTGTGATTCTTCCGGGAAAAACAAACTTTCTCAAAATAAAATGCTGTTCAAAAGTCCCTGGAGAGACCCTGACCTAAGGCCAAAAGACAGACAGAGATGGAGATGGAATAGCAGGAAATCGGCCTTGCTCAGAACTGTCCTGCTTCATGACTTGGGTCACATCATCAATAACATGAGAATGGTTTTCTAAAAATATTTTTGTTGTGTTTTCATTTACTTTACTTCCTGTGGGAGACAGGCCTTAGTGGCAATGTGTAGATTTTAGTTTCCACTCCTTTTTTTCTTTTTTCTGTTTTTCTTGTATTTTCCAAATGTGGGAAGAAGCCTGTTTAATAGCCTTTTCTCAGCCTGAGTAGAAGACTTGGGTTGACAACATCAGCAGAGGCTCTGGTGTTCATTGGGTTGTTAGGTATGAATTAAGGCTCTTGGCCTATTTTCTAACGAACTGCCCCCACATTGTTGTGCTTTGTTTGGAACTATCTTCTTGTTTTTACATGAACATATCAGGTACCAGTTAGGAGGCATGTAACTTGGCTCACTCTCAGTGGTGAGGATTGAGAATAAAATAGGGTCGTGGAGACTAAAGAAAAATCTTATCTGCGTCTTGCTTGTCTACGTCAGTCAGTAAGAGAAATACAGAATAAAATCCCATTTTCTGGCTTCCCCTTCCCATCTCCCCTCCCACCTGCCTTCCTCCCTATTCTCGTACAGGACTGCAAAAGTCCTAAATATGATGTAACATGTTTTTTCACATTGTTCTGACATTTTTGGCTCCCACAAACCACTTCTTTCCTTTTCCTCCTTGTCTGAAAGCTGGCAACCAACTTAATTTCTTAGCACCAAAGAGGTGCTTACGAAAGTCTTCCTCCACCCAGCATCTCAATACTAATTTCCCAATGTCAACAGCAGGGAACAGAGATTCCCAGAATCTGCTGAAAACAGAGGAGTTTTGGAGGTGGAGGAAAATAAGGATAATAACTGCCAGTTTATTGTTTGCTATTTTGGATTATGCAGAATCAGTAGAGGAAGTCCTGTAAACTGCACAAGAACAAAATCAGCTAGAAACTTTAAATGTCCTTGTTTGTAAGGAGGACAAAATAGTCACCTGAGGTCTCCAAACAAAAATGTTAAGACTAGATTCTATCTTTGGCTTTTATCAGTTGAAAGCTGAGAGTAGCTGTTAATTTAATTGAGGCTATCTGCACTGAAGACTGATCTTCTGTGCTGATATAAAACAGAGTGGCTGTTTATTAAGATAATCTTGGCAAATATGAGGGCTGAGTAATTTGCCCTTGCCAGGGATATAATTTTGTCTATCAGAAGTGACCTCTTGCATCTTCTTTAGGCCCAAAGTTTGCAGGTCTGGGTGGGTTGGCAACACAGACTTCAGAGACCAAGAGGAAAAAAAAACCACCAACCCCAAAAAAGCCAATAAGTGAGGCTGCTGGGATGTTTGCTATAGAGGTGACAAGCTTGCAATGAAGAGGGAAAGCCTTACAATAGCCAGGGATTTCTCATGGCCTGTGTGGGAGAGATGCCCTGGATACTTAGAAACAGTGCCTTAGGGAGGCTTGTAGAACATTTTGGTTTCTCAGACCTCTGCAAACTGAATCAGAGGTATTTCAGGCTGAACACCCAAAATCATACCTCGCACCTTAGGTCCTCACTTTGTTTTTGAATGGGCTAAATGAAACTGCAAATAAAATTCCCAGCGTTTTCTCATAATGCTTTAGTTAACTGTATCTGTGTTTTTCATTAAAAAAAACATGAGTTCCTTTCTTTAATTAGACATCACTACCTGATGCAAACCCTTATTTGTGACTGCTTACATTAACTTCACACGGCAGAGAGCGATCTCATGGTTCTACTCCCATGGTTTAAGTGATTCCATTGCAAAAACACATTCAGGAATAGGGCCTGGAGCAGAAAAGGATTGCGATAAGGTGAAATTAGGGAAATACGTATTATGTATTTATAACTCTAGGTTAGAAAATCAGGCACAAAAAGTGTACTGGGGGTATGTACATTCACAGATCTCTGGGATTTGTTTGTTGGGTTTTTTTTTTAGCTTTGCTTTGTGATGTTACACTCTGGCATAGAAAAGACTTTCTAAAACCAAGTAAACACACTGCAAAATAAGTACCAGGTCCTAATACTTTAGTGTTGAATTTGCACAGATGAAGTACAGCATCTGAATTCACATAACAACATCAGTTTGGTTATGCTATTTTGCCACGTTTTTTAATGATATGATTCGTAAATCATGCATGCCGTGCTAGAACTGAATTTCATCCAATTTGGTAAGATCATGTGGGAGCAGAGGACTCTGTTAGTAGATTCTGTCAGGGTACTAAAACCACAGATAATTCAGATCTGGTCCTACAGCCTGTTTTGTATGGATAACTTCATCTAGATGAGACATCTATCTGAATGAAGAGTACCTTTGCAGGATTGGGTGTGATTCACCAGATTGTAAATTTATATAATATTTTCTCTAATCTGATTGTCTGTAGCAGTTATTATTATTGTTGGAATACTTAATTTGTACTGTCTTGTGTTATTATACTCTGCAGCACTCTGGCTGCATTAATTGCTGTTTTAAATGCCAATGGAACGGAGCAGAAAGTGATGTTTTGTTTTGTTTTGTTTTTAAAAAAAAAAAGTACTTTCCCTTTTTGTCTCCTGTGAATAGCATGCTGATCTCTCTTATGTACCTATCTCCTCGTCAGCAGTAGTATTAAACACACTCAAGGAGCAGAAGTTTGTCTAAAAGCTGGTGTGGTAATTGTTTAACTAGGCGATGCTATCCGACTGTTGAAAGTATGCACTTCACCTATGCAAATTCTTTGGGTGATACTTTTTTTTTTTCTTTCTGTCTCTTATATTACATCTGGTTGAAAAATTTATGGTTTTCTCCTGTGGAATGTTGCCATTAATAAATAATTTCTAGTTCCTTAATAAAAAGTCATACTTTCCCTGGAAAATTTCGGCAAAAGATCTGACAAACCTTCCTGTTCATACAGGCTGTGTGACTTCAAGTGACAGGTGTTATGGATGAGATAGAAACATTTTTAGGTGTTTAAAACACTGTTCAAGCTGCTAGATTCTCTTCCCTCTCTTTTCTACTGTTTTCTCCAAGTAATACATTCTGTTCCCAAAGATGCTTGTCTTTTTCTAGGGGGTTTACAAAAAATACTTGCTTTTGAAAGCAAAGGATTAGTGCATTTTTTATTACTCAGAACATAACATAATATTTTTTCTGTAAGTTTTTTGTTTGTAAATTTATCTCATTTCAAATCAACAGAGAGGAATTAGTTACGGCTTTGCATTGCTTTTTAGCAATATTATGAAGTATAATATGCTTTTGGAAGTGTTTCCTCTGTACACAAACTGTAGAGCAGAGTTATGAAACTGTAGCAATTTACTGTATACTATAGAGTGGGTGATGAGATATGATACCTCTTGATGAAGTTACATGAGATGTTAAATATTTCAAGCTGAGTTACTGAATTTTATTAAAAATGCAAGTGGCCTGAGTTCTCAGGCAGGGGGGGTGCAGCTCCTGTGCACACAAGCACACGAGAGACTCCTTCCTCACTGGCAGAGGATGGGAGATGTTCTTGTAGTATCACGGCCTACTATATTTTGAGCCTGTTGCAGTTTGCAAGGAGCAAAAGGTCTTATAGCGCAACATCTTTGTGTGCCAGGCTCTCATGTTGCTGGTGAGTGCATGGCAGGGTGGGTCTGGCCAGGAAGGGAAAACCCATGGTACATCACCTTCCTTTCTATTTCTTTCCCAGCCGCTCCAATTTGAAAGGAACTGCAAATGCTGAGGAAGCAAAGCCGGGGTCTCAGGTGGAGGCTGGAAAGTTTGAGAAGCTGAAAGAGAAGCAGCAGGAGGCAGCAGCAGAGCTGGATGAACTGAAGAAAAGGCGGGAGGAACGCCGGAAAATCCTGGAGGAAGAGGAGCAGAAGAAGAAACAGGAGGAGGCGGAGAGAAAAGCCAGAGAGGAGGTAAGTGTAAAATATGAAGTATTGGACTCTGTTTTTATTGCCTTGTAGTTACTGCTTTCACTGGCCTTGCATTAGTTGGTAACTCTTTACAGAAGTGTCTGCACAAGCACTTTTAGGGAAAGAAGTTGGTGGGGCTGGATTCGATGGGTCTGTATTTAACAGGAGGGTAGAATGAGACCATGGGAGACTTGCTTATAGGTGAGGAAGGAGCGTGCAATAAGGAAGGCAAGACCAAACCCAAGCATACAGGCCAACGTGTTCTCCTTCTTGGATCTGATGTTGCTGCAAGGGGAATTGCTGCTGTGACTTAGCTTCAAATTGCACCCTTCATCTGGGCCCTCTGGGTTCTGTGCTCTTCTGGGCATTGCTGTTTCTTAGCGTCTGTGAGGAGATGGTCTGTCGCAACAGACCTTGATTTCCAATATCCTATGCAGCATTAAAATCAGCCTATTTTCTAACCTTCAGATTTAACTGCAAGTATGCAGTATTTGGTATGAAGTGACCACATCACATAGATGCTCTAGTAAGAACCCAAGGTAAAACATGCAGTCATCCATAATAGAAGGAAACATTACAGTTCTAGCCTCAGGAAAGACAGGGCTCTAATAAATGTCTTCATGAGTCAGAATTTCATCTGTGATAGTTGCAAATTTCTTATCTTTTCAGGGATGCAAAATCTTGGGGGCAGTCTTATAGCCACAGAGTTCTTAATTTATTTGAGGTGTCTTTTTGACATTACACAGACTGAACTGCAAAATGCATGTCAAAATTCATGTGCTGCAGATGAGTTGGATTGTAATGTTATATGTAGTTCTGATGGGCTAGATCTCAGTAGGAAGAGATTCTTGTCTGTTTAAATATTGAGTACCCAAGCACATCTGTTTGCTTGTACTTCTTCTGCCAAGAGACTTTATAAATAAGATTTCCAGATCTCTGGTGCATCATTTAGGAATCTTAGTTGTTTGGAAAACAAATGGTAGATGAATAATAATAGTGTTTGGCAGCTGAATACCAATTGCTTTAATGTACTAAGCTCATTACAGTAGAACTGAATAGATGCTGAGATTGCACAATACCTTGCTGGTCAGACCCTGCTGACCAGCGCTTACAATGGTTGTGCTTTGAGGGCTTTTGGTTTGACTTGTAGCTCATGAAGTCAAAACTCATGTTATCTCTTTGAAGGGAAAACTGTAAGCATTTAATCTTCACTTTTTTTGGGCACCTATTGATTCTTTTCCTTGTGAAATATTAACCTTGGCACAATGCCACAGTAGATGGACAAAAGAACAGTACAAAGATGATACGTGAGGATATAAAGAAACTGAATTTGAGTAATTTTATAAGTGTGCTTTTGTCTCTCTTTAAGTGGCACTATATGGCAATAAATCTGGTGACCTCACTGCAAGGAGACACTAAAACAGCACAGACTATCTGTCTTCCCTGCTTCCTTAACACTGTGATAGATTAGCAGAGATACATTGCTAATTTCAGATAGGTCACTGAACTTGTTTGACTGGTATAA
Organism: Psophia crepitans; assembly: GCA_013399095.1. Taxonomy (NCBI): domain Eukaryota; kingdom Metazoa; phylum Chordata; class Aves; order Gruiformes; family Psophiidae; genus Psophia; species Psophia crepitans. Next base: position 90,655 of record VWZZ01003605.1, on the reverse strand, counting down.
AAATCAGTTTTTAGAAAATTTGGTAAATGCTTGCAGGACTGCAAAGCCCTGTAATGGTGGTGTAGTTTCTGAAAGAATAAGTGACCATTCATACTTTTTTTAGGAGGAAAAGAGGAGGATGAAGGAAGAAATTGAGAGGAGAAGGGCCGAAGCTGCTGAGAAACGTCAAAAGATGCCAGAAGATGGTGTATCTGAAGACAAGAAGCCATTTAAATGTTTCAGTCCTAAAGGTTCATCTCTCAAGGTAACCTGTCCACTAACATCTATATAGTACATAAAAAGCAATGGGTGTTGCATTCCAAACCAACAGCCAAACACAAAAGTAGTGTGGAAATACTTGAAATCAGACCTGGGACAATGGTCTGAAATAGACCTTAACCTGAAACCTTCAGCTCAAAGTCTTCACTCATTGGGATGCTTGAAAATTAGAGATCTTTTCTTGAAATAGATTCTAGACTGGGAGCCAACTGTTCTTGTTGATGAAAAATCATAGAATCATAGAATGGTTTGGGTTGGAAGGGACCTCAAAGATCACCTAGTTCCAACCCCCCTGCCATGGGCAGGGACACCCTCCACTAGACCAGATTGCCCAAAGCTCCATCCAACCTGACCTTGAACACTTCCACAACCTCTCCGGGCAACCTGTTCCAGTGCCTCACCACTCTCACAGGGAAGAATTTCTTCCTAGTATCTAATCTAAATCTACCCTCCTTCAGCTTAACGCCATCACCTGTTGTCCTATCACTGCACTCCCTGATAAACAGCCCCTCTCCAGCTTTGCTGTGGGCCCCTTTAGCCTGGAAGGTTGCTATAAGGTCTCCCAGGAGCCTTCTCTTCTCCAGGCTGAACAACCCCAACTCTCTCAGCCTGTCTTCACAGGAGAGGTGCTCCATCCCTCTGATCATCTTTGCGGTCCTCCTCTGGACTCCCTTCAACAGCTCCATGTCTTTCTTGTACTGAGGGCCCCAGAGCTGGACACTCCTCCAGGTGGGGGTCTCATGAGAGTGGAGTAAAGCGTAGAATCACCTCCCTTGACCTGCTGGTCACACTTCTATGTCCAAAAATTATCTTCACCTTCAAGAGAAAATTATTTTGGAAGCTTAGAGCTGTTTTACTGTGTTGATTTTCAATGCTGATTTATTACAGGAATGCTTTGTGAACTGGAATAGATAAAGATCACAAATGTTCTCTCTCTCCTTCCACATCCACAATTACTTTTTTCCTTGCCAGATTACTTTGTCTTTAAGCATATTCAGTCTAATCACCATTAATTGAAACTGCCCCACATGGGAGTTCTAGCTTATGTCTAATTTCCCTAAAAATAGCATCTAGAAGTACTGGATTGGATTTCATTTTCTTACATAACAGGGAAAAAAACCGCTTTCTGTTGCTGCAGGAATTTCTCAGTGGTCTTCTGTGGCCTATATTATATTTGAAGTCAAATAAATCAATTAAATGGCCTTTCAGCATGGAAGAGGAATCCTGGCCCCACTGAAATGATTGGGAACTTTGTTGTGGTATGCAGTCCAGTTGCTTTCTCAGCTCTAGCTCAAACTACAGGTCTATTAATCGGTTTTAGCTCTCTCTTTCTTTTCTCATTTTGTGTCATTTGTCATTTAAGAATCCAAAACGTGTGTCAAAAAAGGTCCCTTAGTGGGCACTAGGAGAAAAGAACCAGGCAGGAGGTTATCAGGTAGGACCTCATTGGACCGTGAAAAGGATCTCCATGGGATTAAGAACTGTATTTGTTGAGTGATAAAGTGCGTTTGGTCAAAATACATTTCCACTTACAGAGAGCTACAGTTTGAACTGATCTGGAGCTTTAGCCCTATACTGGTTTGGGTCCAGTTCTAGCAAATATGGTCTCCAAATACTTTTGACTGGACTTGCCTTTGATTTCTCAGACACATCTGAACCTGAAATACAAGGACAGAATACAGAGAGCTGTAAATGAAGATTGCCAAGCTTCACAACTTGCTCCAATCAGATAAACCTGATCTTGCCATTTCATTTGCAAATGACAATGTCGATAACAGATACTATAAACATACAGCTTCTTCCCAACCCTCCTGGGAGGGCTTCTTTTTCTTCTTTCTTTCTGTTGAGATGCCTTTTAGGACATACATTTGGAGCTTTAGTTCACAGATGACTCAGAAGAGAGGAAATTATACTTGAAAACACATAATAGAAAGACATAGATCATAATTTGGGGGAGAGTGGGGAAAAAACACTGGATTTGGCAGGATGTTAATAGCTTTCAGAGAGCTTTTGGACTGATGCTACACTATTCTACCAAGTGTATTTTGAGAGGAAAGCTGGAATTTCCCAAATGTCATTAAGCATCCAATTTTTTTAATGATGATAGTTGCCGCTAGTTTTCATGGCTCATTAAGCAGTTGCTGTTTGTTACAAAAACTCGTATATACAACTCTGTACACACTTTTTCTGCTTCTCTCTCTGAGAAATTGGTGATACTGTACATATTCCAGTCCAGTGTATGTGGGTGGCCAGAGTAGATATGTAATGCTGTTGAACTTCACACCCTAAATTGTTTCTTGGCCTTCTGTGGTCAATAGCTGAGGAGAGAATAATCTCATTTTAATAACCTGATGTCAAATTTGATGTCAAACTCCAGTTTTTAGAAGACAGTGTATTTTGTTACCTTTCATTTGGACAGACTTCTCAGGCTGGTCTAAGCTGGTCAGTACACAGCTTCCTCATTGCCTGTTACTCACTGCCCCAGTTATCTTTTGACTTGTAAAGCATCTGGCACGTATTTTCTCCCTTGATTAATGTATCATCTGGTTAGATGTGTCATGAGTCATGTGAGAACCCTAAATGCACAGTTGTGGGTGGGCGGTTGGAATTAATAATGAAAAAAGGGAGGCTCAGTATTAAATACTGTATGATACATATGCACATTCTGACTTCTCCTAGATCACTATCTGGCAAAGCATCTTTTTCTCCTTCCTTGTCCTTCCTGATGTGATAAGTTTTTGGGAAGAAAAAGAGTTCCTGGGAGTGACTTAGATGAGGAAAGTACATCATGCTGTTTACCCAGTGAACTACAAGAACAAAGGGAAAAAGGGAGATAAACTGGAAAGGAGTGTGGCATATTACCTTCTTATAGACACTGCGTTTATCCATCAGGCAGGGCATGAACTAGCATGGTGACATGCAGGCTAAGAACTGAGAGACCAAGATGTGCAACTCATCTCCATGTATCACATGGCTCCTGGGTGCACATTTATAAATGTATGTATACAAACATGGACATAATATATACATGCTTATATTTAGAAAGAACTACTGTGATTATCTAGTCTGTCCTCTAATAAATCACAGACTACACCGTGTTGACAACTACTGATGTTTGAACTCTTAAATACAGTATTTCTCTGAAACCTGAGACACTACTTCAGCAGCACTATTACAGCAGCATGGAGTTCTCCCAGTGACAGAACGTAGGCTGGTCTTATCCAAGGGGACAGTGAAGAGGAAACGTGCAAAGTAAATACAAGCCAAGTTCATCACTGGCTCAAGGACAAATGCATCTTGGATTTCTCAGGGCTGGTGCAGTCCTCGTGGGCAGCAGGAGCAGTACCAAACCTTTTTCAGTCAATGGTCTCTCCTTTTTTTTTCTTTTTTTTTTTTTTTGTTACTAAGGACGAAGACTGGGATAACCTCTGCTGCTCTCCCATCCTGCTCTGGCTAGTGCTTTCCCTAGTTTAGTTCACACAAACAGTGCTGCAGTAGAAGAATCAGATTTTCTGCATAATCTTTGTTCATTTTCCTTTAATAGACAAGTTTATTCCTCATGCTTACTTTGGGAAGGAGTGTTACTGACTTCTTGTGTAACTATTCTCTAGGTTAATCAGGAGAGAACAGGATATTTCAGTACTTAGTCTCTTTTTGGGGGTGAGCTCCACCATTACAGAAATGCAAAAGCAGATAGTCTTTGAAGGCAGGAAGCAATGGCAAGAGGCTGGGAGCCTGGGATATCTCCTGTCTTTGCAGAAAATGTCTCCTGGGAAACACAGGCTTATGTGGCAGCTTGCACTTTCTACAAGGCAATGCTGACAACTAAGCCAGCAGATAAGACTTTTCATGGCCTGAAGTTTTTTGTTTTTTTCTTTCCTTAAAGACCTGTCTTATCCTATCTCATTATTGCTCTCAATACTTGACAGCTGGAGCAATCACTGGGAAGAATAAGATTCCACACAATCAGTTCTTCCTAGATGAGCTACTCTTGCAGAAGAGGGAAGATAGAGTGGTAAGAACAGGATTGGTGACATTCCCCCCCCCATCTTTGATGCTGATGGCAGCACTCTAGTCTGGCAGGTAAACTGGAGTAAATTGGTGCACTCTGCACAGATGCTGCTGACAGTAGGAAAAAGTGTAACTGTGCTTAATGAAGCAAAAGAGCATGCAAGCCACTCAGGAAGGATAAGGAGAAAGCCAATTTACTCCCAGGGACTGCCACTCAAATGGATTTCCACTAGGTTCTTCTACCTGTTGGATATGAGGGTTTTCTTTCCATTCTCCTTGCCATCCAATTTGAGGGCTGGGTAGGAACTGTGAGCAAGTGATGGTGTGGTGCTTAATTACCAGCTGCAGTTAAACCATGACAGTCCTTTGTGGTGTCCAGTGTTGGGAGACAGAAAAGACTGTCATGGTTTAACCCCAGCCAGCAGCTGAGCACCACACAGCTGCTTGCCTTCCTTCCCCCGTGGTGGGGTGGGGGAGAGACTCAGAAGCATAAAAATGAGAAAACTCATGGGTTGAGATAAAGACAGTTCAGCAGGTAAAGCAAAAGCCGTGCACACAAGTAAAACAAAACAAGGAATTCATTCCCCACTTCCCATGGGCAGGCAGGTGTTCAGCTGTCTCCAGGAAGGCCGGGCTTCATCACATGTAATGGTTATTTGGGAAGACAAATGCCGTCACTTCAAATGTTCCCCTCTTACTAGTTCTTCTCCCAGCTTTATATGCTCAGCATGATATCATATGGTATGGAATATCCTTTTGGTTAGTTGGGGTCAGCTGTCCTGGCTGTGTCCTCTCCCAACTTCTTGTGCACTCCCCGGCTCCTCATGGCTGGGGTGATGTGAGAAGCAGAAAAGGTTTCAACTCTGTGCAAGCACTGCTCAGCAGTAATGCAAACATCTCTGTTTTATCAACACTGTTTCCAGCACAAATCCAAACCATAGCCCCATACTAGCTGCTGCGAAGAAAATTAACTCTATGCCAGCCAAAAAACCAGCACATGCGTTTTTAATAGGCAAGACATTTATTGCACAATCAGCAAACAGAACATGTCTGTATAATACTGAATATGGATAAATGCATGCATATATCTCTGTATAACATCTTGCTTCATTTACTCCTTGCCACTTCTATGTGCTGACCCCATTGAGTAAGGCCCTAATCAGGTGTGAGACTCCACATGGTTTTGATTTATGTCCATTGGTTTCAATTCATCTGACTCTTATCAGCAGAAGGACAGGTGTCCATCTAAGTATTTTGTGCCTAATCTAATCTTCTTTGGTAGTTAATAGAGAAAGCAAGAGCCACCCTCAGTGGACAAGCAATCCGACCTTTCCTAGGGTGAGGTGAGCTTCTCTGCCTCTCCACTGACTATAGAGAGAACCAAAATGAGCAATTTTGACTAAATTCTTAACTTTCGAGCAACTGAGGTTAGGTGGGAGAGATGCAGCCTGAGATCCTGTGTTCTTTCTCTCTGGTCATAATTTAATTTGAGGCCAGTGGGTTGACTTTTTGGAGTCCATGTGTGTTCTGTCAGAGGTCGTGGAAAGTATTCCATGGTGACAAAACATAGTCCAAGCTATTTAACAAGATCCTGTTAAAACAAATGCAGCAGAAAGATTATTCTTATTTCCTGATCTCAAATTGAGGAAATATCTTGCATTTTGTGTTAACAACCTTCTTTTGCCTGTTTCTCTTACAGATCTATTTTGTAATACTGTTTACTGTATGTGCCAAACATTTTAAATTCTTTGCATGGAGTTTGTGTGGTCTGCAGTGGATAAATGACCTTTAGAAGTTGCTATGCAGTCTAAATGTGTTTGATCCATATGTTGAATACACGTATATACAGGTGTGTTTGCTCTAAGTGTATTCAATGTATGCTTCTGTTCTGTGTGTACTGTGTTTTGAGGAAGATGCTCTAGAACAAATCTCACACAAGGGTGCAGAAAATGTGATATCCACCCACACAAAGCACCTGCTTCCTCCGGGACAGGACTGTGTTCAGCTCTGAGGGTCGCTTCTTAACTCATACTTTCCTGTTTAATTTATTTTCTGGTTTGCTTCCTCACTCTCCTGTTCTGAACAATCCCTGACTTATTCCTGATACCACAGCAAGTGTACCGAGATTTGCTGTTTCCAGCAGGTAAAGAATGACACCCTTTCTTTTAACTATAGCCCCAAGAATACGTGTCTGGTTCCCCCCAGTTTATCCCCCTCTTACACCCATGACTACTGCCGCCAGGTTTTCCTGCTGCGTAGAGACATCGCTTCATCCTGAACGCAGGAAGACTATAAAGAGTTTGCTGCTAGCACCTTTTGAGAGCTGTCCCTTTTGTAAGATTTCAGATGGAATCTCAGTTCATCTGTACTAGAAGATGCTGTAAATTAATTGTTAGATGGTTACCTTGAGTCCTGGTTGTTCGAGATAGTCCATAATCTTAATCCTTGCTGCCAGTCAGGGTTTCACTGAGGCAGTCAGGGAGAAACTGACTGATGTAGAGCATGGGAGAAACAACTCATCATTTTGATGCATTGCTGGTTATGACCCAGAAATCGGTGATGTGGGGAGATGACGCGTTTTAAGCTACTGTTGTAGATGTGTTTAGTCACTTTTAATCAGATAATTTACTTCCTCGTTTTATGGCAATGCCGACTGTATTTCTTCTGGCTGAAACTAACTTGGAAACTGTTAAGGCTGGCAGAGGAAGAGCCGCAGCTCTGGACCCGTGTGGGTGCGTAGGCTCCTCAGCTCTTGCCTGGAGTATGGCTGCCGCCTTGTGACAGCAGTGCGTTAAACAGTTGGTGCGTATGGGCAAAGCCTGTCTTTCCACTCGGGACTGCATTTAGATCCTGCACTGGCAACTACAACTGTTGATGTAAATCACTCTGGAAACTGTATATGTATATTTTTAGAGGTGCCTTTACGCTGGAGGAACTCCAGCTTGTTTGCCAAATTCTGCACTGGAGTGAACTGCACGAGTTTTTGCTTGTATGGGCTTGAGCAATAAAGCACCCATGCCCTTGATGGGACTGCTGCGGGATTTGGTATTCTGGTACAGCCTGGGTGCTAAGCGCACCGAGAAGAACCGTTTAAAGGAATGGCTGACGTTGCCGTATTTTGAAGGCGTGAATGCTGCAGCCGTCACTGTTAAAGTAACTTGAAAATGGGCAGCCCATACTGAGACCAGGGAATCCACAGGAATTCAGCCAGGCTGATTGGTACTCACTTCTCTTCCCTGGAGTTCCTTATATATATTTCAGTCGTAAGTGAAACTGTAGAGCTTGGGACAAGAAGTGGAACAATGCAACGTGGAAGAGACATGAGGAAGTCGATTGAAGTATTTCTTGACCCAGAATGCAAATAGACCCCCCACATAGTGAAATGTTTCAAAACTTTATTCAGGGATGGAGTCTTTTTGGTTTTACCCAGGGATTTGGCATAAGTCTTATGAGACCTTCATGATTCTTTTTCCTTGGAAACATTACAGTATTTTCCTACACACCAAGTAGAAAATAACGATGAAATGTAAGATACCAGTTTGCATAAAAACAGCTGGTAGATATTGACTCAGCAATGACCCTGCTGAACATGAGCAGAATACAGTCTGATTGGCTTTTTTAAAATAGTCAGTGTCCTGCAAAGTCATGCATCAGATAGGGTACATGGCTGAGTTCCAAATCTGGCCTAGTCTGATGTCTCAACTCAGAAAAACTTCATTAAATTTGCTGTCTATCTCAAGAGATACATACTTGCTCTTATGTGGAATACGAGGAAATTTGACGTAGGTTTTGTGAATATCAACCCCTTTCATAAGATAAACTTCTTCCCTTTTCTCCGTTCTGTATTGGTGGCTAATTCTCTTGTTACAAATGAGGCACTGAAGAAATATGCAGGATGCAAACATTAATGGAGAAAACATGTCCACCCTTAGGAGTTTGTAGCATAATAAGGCACCTAACTATAAAATCTGTGTGTGTGTCTGTGGTGATTTCTGTTGGAATGCATCTCTTTCAGATTGGCCTTTTGACGCCTAAAATGACATTTTAACCTGGCCTTGTACAGGCTGCATTTTTATTAACTTTACACTTACAACTCTTCTTTCTTTCTTTTCTAGATAGAGGAGCGAGCAGAATTTTTGAACAAATCCGCTCAGAAGAGGTAAGGCAGTGAAGCAGTAGGTTCAGTCAAAACAGCAGTGCTTAACTGGAGGGAATAATAATTTTTTCTCTCTCTTTTTCTACTTCCTACAGTGGTATGAAACCGACCCACACAACAGCAGTTGTCTCAAAGATTGACAGCAGACTTGAGCAATACACTAGTGCAATTGAGGTAAGTTAATTCCAGTTTAGTTACTAACGGCTTTAGGGACTTTAATGACCCTACGTTTTCCTGTTCAATAATTGCAGAGATTTTTGGCCACAAACTCTTTTTTTAATGCAACTTCAAGAACAAAATGCATGAGATACACCTATAACCAACATCTAGATACATATCTAAACAAAACCTTGGATTCTTGTCTTCTCTTTCATGCCACAATTTACGCTGCTTTGTAAGCTTGGAGTAGCTCTTGAAGGACTCAGTCAGCATCTCTTGAGTGACAGTCACATCCTCTTGGATGACGAGAGTACTGTCTGCAGAGAGCTGACAGTCATCCAGAGTAAAGCTGATTTAGCAGCTTATTTAGGAAAGCAATGAACTGGGCCTGTGTTGCTGGCTGCCACTTCAGAGTGAAATTCCTTGGCAAAGAAAGATGCATTAGTGAACTAGAGAGTTAAATAGTGACAAAGGAAAAACAAAATAAAAAAAAAATGCAGAATTTGGCCCCAGGTGATTTTGACAAGTAGTGGCTAATAATGTGCCTTGAAGCCAGAATTGAGGGGTTTTTCTTTTCATAGTCCAAGGAAAAATAGGTGTTTGGATTGGGGTTTTTTTTGTGTTTTGTTTTGGGTTTTTTGGCTGTTTTTGTAAATCAGTGGGTACAGGCAATTGAAAACTACTGGTTAATACAGCAGGCTGACTGGACTGGGTTGGTAAGTGTCATGGGAATAGAATAGTGTAAAAAGGGATAGAATCTTGATAGCTGTTATTACAATCTAGCACTTATTCATTCCCTGCTGGATTTTCTTTTCTCCTGTTGTTCACATATGGGAAAACATGGTCTTCGATTAAGATATTAATTGGTGAGGCTTTATCATCCTTTAACTTAAGGAACAATTTAGTAATTAAAAATCAATTAACAAAGGTGCTTTTTTTTCTGTGGCTGCTGTCTGTTTAACCTTTCTGCTAGGAAGCCTGTCTGTACTGGAGAGTTTTATACTGTATGTCAGTTCCCAATGAAAAAAGGGCATGCATGACAGTGCTGAGGCATCAGGCTTGCCTCTAGCATCTACGTCAAGCTGAAGGTAGCTTAAACCCCTTCATCAGAGATGAACGTTAGCATGGCACCCAGTAGTCCCCATATCATTGAAGGAGGAGCATACAGCTTCTGTCCTTCCGCTTCACTCTGTGCCTTTTCTGGATGAGACATAATCACCTCAGAGTGACCAAGGGCTTTAATTTGGCACTGGAGTTTGATATTAAACTCCTTAAAGAGAGTGGATGGGTTGGAGCTACAGCTCCATCTGTCTCATGAAATTTATGTAATAGTGAACTCGGGGTTTGTCAACCCATAAACACTGGACCAGCCCACCCACCAGCTTATATTAGGTTCTCCAGTATTTTCAGTAGGGCTGTGCTAAGGTCCTGAGTCTTTACGTTCCATTTAGATAGTAAAAAGCCGCTATCTACAGCAAGGGGCAGGCAGCACAGCTTCACATCTATGTAGAGCTCCCATGTGACCTGAAATAATTTCTTTGCTGAGTTTCTGATGTTTCCGAAAGTTGCTAAAACTGACTTGCTTTGTAACAAAGAAGCAAAGCCTCAGCTCATACAAGTTCTTATTCTCCTCAAATCTGTGTTATGCAAAATGTACAAGAATTTTGAAAAGAAGAAACAGGAGGAGTTTGATCCAGTGTTTTTTGTAACCATGCAAAACCCTCCTGCCAAAAACCTTCCAGTTCCTCAATTCTCCACTCTAAAAAACCACCTCATTCCAAATATTTTATAATTGCTGAAATTTACCCCTCAAATCCCCTAGTTGCAAGGTTAAGTTGTCTGGGACAGATAGAGCAGAGTCCAATGCTGAATGACAGAGCAGCCTTTCTCCCCTGCCTCTGCATAAGGTTTTCCTTAGCTGTGTTCCTCAAAGAGCCATGCTTACAGGATGCAGGTGCTGAGACGTGAAAGAGGACAAATGAAAGCCTTGGAGCAGTTATGTGCAGAGCTGTGGTTTGCCATGAGCTTTAGAAATGTAACATATGCAAAAATCTAAGTGACCGTGGTTTTCATAGCTGGTTGTGTGAAGGGCACAACTGTAAATGAAAATGGGGAGAGTCTCAGTGGCGTCTCTTCAGCTGGGTACCTCTTTCCATCTTTGCATGATCATCACTAGAACCACTTACAGCTGCTGCATTCCCCAGCACTGCCCCAGAATCAAACCACCCTGTGACTCCAGCTTTTAATGCCAAACACCAACTGGCTTCAATTCTTCTGCAGGGCACAAAGGCTGCACGACCAGCTAAGCCAGCAGCCTCTGACCTTCCTGTTCCAGCCGAGGGTGTCCGTAATATCAAGAGCATGTGGGAGAAAGGGAATGTTTTTTCATCACCCTCTGGGACAGGAACACCAAATAAGGTATGTGTTTAATTTTACATGGTGAGTATAGAGAGTTATGTTATAGACCTGACCTTGCCATTCACATTCCTATGAGTAAGACTAGCTGCTCCTGTTGACATCACTCATGAAGAATATCCCAAAGGATCCTGAGGTCCTCAGAAACCAAAAAAATTGTGTGGCTGCAGTATTGGTATAACGGAAGAATTCAGTGACATACTGAGCTAAGTTATGAGACATTCCAGAGCCACATCAGATATCTTAGATAAATATATCTGGGTAGTTCAAGCGGTGTACAAAGAAATTCTTTGTGTTGGGAAATATTTCTTTTGGGGGGCAGAGGAGGATTAAATAGGCAAGATAGTGATGATGTTTATAGATAATGCATAGAAGCATTTGTGAGACCTTTATCTTTTCTACATAAATCCTCAAGGCAACATTTCCTTTCTGTAAATCGATGTGAGTTGATGAGCATTCAACATAGCTGAAAAGCTGGGCCATGGATTGAAAGGGGTTGTTACAGATAGACATGAAATTTCAGTAACTATTTCTAAACTTTTAAAGATTTATTTTAATGATTTAAATTTTAGGCCACAATTCCTCTATTATCTGCTTTTTTACAAAAAAAAATTAACAAAAAAAAGTGTAGACTTAGACTGGTGTCTCTTCTTCTCTTAGGCTAAAGATGTTTTCTCCTTGGAGTTTGGGGTTATGACAGAAATAGCAGGTGTACGTCTAATGTTTATTCTTGGGTTAGCACTAAAATGGAAATGATTTTGTCAGCACACATTTATAATTACTAAAAACTAGAGGGTAGTAGTACTACGTGGTTCATAGGGAGAATATCTTCAGAGCACACAGGATGACTCTTCGCTAGCCATAGTCTCAGTGAGGATGTCTATATTAAATTCAGGCTTGGCTTTGTTTTTAATTCTAAACTATGGAAAACATAGCAAAAGCTATTCTGAAAGTCTGATTAGATTTTATGATTTTGCAGGAAACTGCTGGACTGAAGGTTGGTGTCTCCAGTCGTATCAACGAGTGGTTAACCAAGACCCCAGAGAGCAACAAATCACCTGCTCCAAAACCTTCTGTAAGTAAACCTTCAACAACCATCTCATCAGTAGGTGGGTTCTCTCCTGAGGCAGAGGTGGTGACGGTGCTTCCTCGACCATCCTGGTGGTCTTTGGTGAAACCTTGCTGCATGTCCTCTCTTGGAGACTCAAGGGTGCCCTCTGGCCGCTGACTTCTGGATAGTCAGAAAAGGGGGTGGTGTGAAACAGGTCAGTTCTGACCTTAAAGCTTAGAGGTGCTCTAAAAAGACAGGGCTCAGAGAAGCACTTCTCAGGTAGAGAAGGACATTAATTTACCCACCTGTAAAAGACCTACCATTAATTTAGAAATTACCAGACATAGACCTTGGATGAAACGTTTGTGCTTTGGCCCTTGCCCTGTAAAAATCTTCCAAGTATATTTTTAAACACAACTGAAATACTTTAATGCTTTAAGAGCCTAAATGTCATTTCTAATGAAGGCCCTTTAGCATGCCTATTACGTCAGCAAGTATCATTGTGGTCACTGGATTTAATCACAACTGCTGAAAACCAGCACAGACTGTCTCCAGGTTTTCCTCTTTCTTTTAAGTTGAATCTTTTAGATAATGTAAAACTAACCTCTTTGTTTCCCCCTCAGCCAACTGTTTCTATCTATGTTTTCATTTCCTTCTTTCTCAATAGATTGCTCTTTCTTCTTTCAATATCTCTGCTTGAAGGAACCTGCCCTCCTCCTATTCTTCTTCTTTGGGGGTCTCTTTGCTAAGGTGGTCAGGTAAACCTGTTCATAATTGACTATGAAGAATGATATACATCTGTAATATGTGATTTTTACTTTTTTTTTTTTTTACCAGGATGAATCAAAAGGAAACCTAGAATTTCTTAGTTAGAAAATAACTTCCTACCCTCTTTAGGTTCCACCAAAATAAAGAATTGTTCAAAGCTTTTGTAACTATTAAGATTCTTGTGGTTTTTGAAACAACATTCAATTAAAAGCAGAGGGAACAAAGGTCTCAGTCTTATAGTGAACCTAAATCACAGATCCCAAATGATCTCAGGATTGTGGAAGTGGTTTTGTCCACTGGAGGCAGTTTTGTGATAAGGTCCTATGCAATTTTCCTGTTTTCCTCCTTCCTCTGCTGAACTCGCTTTTTGAAGCACAGAATTGGCTTAAAGTCTTAACCATCAGCAACCCTCTTTGGCTGTAAATTATGATCAATTTTAGAGCATCTCTGTTGGGTGCAAATACTACTTGCAGAAATCACATTTTGCATTCATCAGAGAGCATTTTTCTATCCCAAGTTAGAAATTCTCATGTGCAGAAAACTACCTATCTATGGATGCAAGAATAAGATTTGGGAAACCGTGCAGGACTTGAACACTTTTTGAAAAGGAGAGTACTTATGGCCCAAATTGTTTCAGGAGTCTTTTGTTTGCCAACCACCGAGGTAGATACCAGTCCATCTGTCCTTAAGCAGGCGCGTTGCTGCTAGCCTAGCATATTTTGTCTTGATTTGTAGCCTTGCTTTTCCCCAAGAAGCAGCTTGACATTTTTACTTGCTTCTGCAAGTAAAAGTGTTGCTTAAAGTCTCCATATACACTAATTTTCATAGAAAATTATTAATTTTAATGACGCTACTTCATCTTTTTTGGTTGGAGTTTTGGTTTGGGTTTTTTTTTTTCCATTTTTTTTTCCTTTTGTTTTTTTTTTTTTTCCCTGTCAGGCTACGATTGCTACATGCTAAAGTTTTAAACTATGTAATGGAAATTCAAATGGATATGGAACACTACACTGTTAAATCCTGAAAGCTTTATTTAAGAATGCCAAAGAGAATCTGCTTTTCTGCTGAAAGAATGTAGAAGTTCTACTCTCTTTTTTTAACATTTTTTAAGTGAAATATTTTGATTCTGATCTAGAATAACTGAGACAAGCTACTTTTGAATTCCTTCCTAGTAGAAATATACTTCTAAAAATATATTTTTTTCTGAAAAAATTGGAATTGTCTTTCTTAAAAACCCAACAGTGCAGTGAATTTTCACTGTACTGCCTAGGATAAATGTAGTAAGTTATGGCCAGTCTGTGCAATACTAAATAGATGCACCAGCGTTGTTGTTTGGTTTTTTTATTGTAAAGTATATACATGTATGGAGTGATTATGTGAAGTGTCATTCTGAACAGCTTTATAATTGATAGACAATGTAATGTTTACTGCTGGTGGATACTCCTCCACTTTTTTATGAAGAAGTTGCCTTTTAACTTTTTCTCTACCAAATTAAAATAAACCTGAACTAATGCATGTTTCTGTTCTTTTACACTGATTTAAAAATACAGGATTTAAAACCAGGAGATGTATCTGGCAAACGTAATCTCTGGGAGAAGCAGTCAGTTGAAAAGCCATCTTCTTCTAAGGTAACACTTCAGGGCATTGTTGAAAGGGTAATATCTCTGTGGGAGGCTTTCTAGGGGGAAGGTGCTGTTCGCCTTCATAAGGTCAGTTAGCTGGAATTAGGCTTGTACATGTCTTTTGTTACTAACCTGCCTTTTCATCTGTAAAAGAAAGTACAATGAGGCACAGAAAGCCATGGGCAGCCTGTAACTTCCAATATTCCTATGTTGCAGAGCTGTTTTGTGTGTGGAAATCTGTCCTTTGCATGGAGCTGATTTCTTTTTCCTGTTATGTTTTCCTATATTCAACTTTAATAATGGGTTATTACTTCTTCAAACAGGTATCAGCTATGGGGAAAAAATCAGAGACTAATGGTAAGTAATTCTAATAACACACCTGCATATTAAATAGAAACTTTGCCCCCTTTTTCTACAGGCCCATCTAAGTTTTAAAATTGTACAGCTGTCAATGTTGATGCAAAACCCACATCCTTATTGTCTTCACCTTTCAAAAGCTCTATTGCAATATCATCAAAACATGAATGTTTGAGAAATAAGCCTAAATTCTCTTTCTAGGGGGAGAGAGGACTAGTAGTGCTCCAGCCGTGTTTGCAAAGCCTTGAGTGACATGTGTAGCATGTTTGCTGTAGCTGGGAAGCATCATTAAACTGTGTGAGGTCTGAGGAAGGGGATGGTCATTTAACTAATTACAGCAAATGCAAGGCATCTGGGAAGGGCTCTTCTAAAGGCTGCAGCAGGAATGGACGCGCCTTTCATTAGTGGTGCAGAAACACAAAAAGCGAGGCTGTTGCAGCACCATTATTTGAGCAGAAATGGAAGATTTCAGTACTACTGAGAACGAGCCCTACATCTGATTTTAAACATTGCCACTGGATAATGGTGAAATCTGATGAAAATTTGGCACTGTTAGTTTTTAAAAATAATTCTTCTGGTTGGTTGTGAGTCTCAGGTGCTCCTGTGTACCCAGACTGGAATGGAGTTCAAATGCACTCAGCAGCTGCACAGCAAAAATGATTGGTATCTTTTCAATGCAAAGAGAGTCCTACTACTGTATTTTGAAACTATTAGTTTGGGAAACACAACCTAGTTGTACAGAAAGAAATCAGCAAAATTCCCCTCCTAGCTTTTGTGCACTTTTTCAATTTTTATTTTAATCTAAACCACTCCAAACAAAATCAATTAAAGGAAATTTAATTGATTAAAAGGATCTGGATGTGTTGGGCGATGCTTGCGTGGACATGAGCTGGCAGCGTGCCCAGGTGGCCAAAAAGGCCGACGGCATCTTGACCTGTATCAGGAATAGTGTGGCCAGCAGGAGCAGGGAGGTGATCGTCCCTCTGTACTCAGCACCTCGAGTACTGTGTCCAGTTTTGGGCCCCACACTACAACAAAGACATTGAGGGCCTGGAATGTGTCCAGAGAAGGGCAACGAAACTGGTGAAGGGGCTGGAGCACAGGTCTTATGAGGAGCGGCTGAGGGCACTGGGACTGTTTACCCTGGAGAAGAGGAGGCTCAGGGGAGACCTTATTGCCCTCTACAACTACCTGAAAGGAAGTTGTGGTGAGCTGGGGGTTGTCCTCTTCTCGCAGATAACTAGTGACAGGACAAGGGGGAACGGCTGCAAGTTGTGCCAGGGGAGGTTCAGGTTGGAGATGAGGAGAAATTTCTTCTCTGAAAGGGTGGTTGGGCATTGGAACGGGTTGCCCAGGGAGGTAGTGGAGTCACCATCCCTGAGGGTGTTTAAAGAAAGGTTGGATGTGGTACTGAAGGACATCGTTTAGTGGGTAATAGGTGGTAGGGGGATGGTTGGACTGGATGATACTTGAGGTCTCTTCCAACCTTAATGATTCTATTCTATAAATATGTGCCTCAGGACCAGTGGGAAAGAATGGAAATTCACTGATCAATTCAATAGCATTAAGATGTCTTGCAGCATTCCTTGAACTCTTCACTAGACATGAAATGATCAAATGTAGAAAAACTTTTGGTTTTCTACGCATTAATCTGTGCACACATTTTTCTTCACAAGCCACAGCTATGATATGCCTGTGAACTTTTCTCATCAGTTTAGTGTCATGCGAAATGGAACCATCTTCCTCCTCCTCTTACCCTTTTCCAACCCAAGCTGTTAGGAGAGGAGTTTTCAGACTCGCTCAGAGTTAGCACTGCTCTGCTCCCACGGAAGGTGTTAGTGGTCGCGCATTGTTGCCTTCTGGAGCAGACCCCACTGAGTGGTTTGGACACTGCCAAGGCTCTCCTTGCTCTGAGTGAGATGAGGGCTTCAGCAGAGGGACGGCAGGAGGAGGCTCTCAGGAGCGCCGCTGCAGCATGCAGCTTGTGTCCTGCCTTCTTACATGCCGTGTGTTAAATCTAGAGCCATGCCTTCTCTATTTTGGAGTTATGTCTGGGTAATTTCAAGCCATCTTTAATCTTTCTCTTTCTCAGCAGGTTTGAGACAATTTGAGAAAGAACCGTAGAAGGCCACTAAAGACGCTGGACCAATCAGTTGGGGGGAAGAAAAAAAAAAAAAAAAGGAAAAAGTGCTAAATTGTTCTTTTTATATTTATGTTTATTTACCAAAATGTCTTTTTGCATTATCCCAGTTAAAACCATGTATATTAGCACTGTATTTAATAATCAGTCTAGACATTCATCATAATAGTACTGCCTTTGCACAAGAGCCTTTATTCCTAAAGAAACCCATGCTGTGAAATATATAGACTCTCCTACTGATAGTCATAACTATGTATCTGAACAGTGATTTCAACTGGCATAAGAGATCAACCCAAAATACATGTAAAGTGAAGTTGCTTAAGAAAGGTGTGCAGTAAACCTATAAAACCAATGGTTGCTTTTGTAATACAGAAGTCTTTCTTTCTGCACTTTAGACTAAGGCATGGAAGAAATATCTTTAGTTGACAATGTAATATTTTCTGTAAGTTGCCCATGTCATGAGAAACACTGCATCAATACCGTGTTTTAATTTTTTGTTTTATACTTTTTTTTTAAGTATCAATTTTTCCATTCTAGTTTAAGTTAATACCTAAATTTGGATGATTATGTTAGCTGACAGCGGTACTGATATTTCTTTTTGATGTTAGTGACTAGTAATTGAATGCAATTTAGAATATATACACACATAGCTTTACAAAGTTTAGCCTAAAGGCACTACTAATGGTAGAATGCTTTAATACATGCTAGAGTATTATATTTAGTAATAAACATACATAATTAACCAATATCACAGCTTAAAAAAATAAAGACAAAATCACACACTTTTCTATAGTAAGATTTCATAATTGTCATTAGAGGTATGGTGAGATAAGTATTAAAAATTTTTAAATGTCAGTTGCCCAGTAATGGGTAATTAAAAAGAAAGTATAGTTTTTAAAAGAGGAAAAGGTAAGGGTATAGAGGGTCAAAAATAGGTCACTTGTATAAAACATTGTAGTTTAATTTATATAAAACTACCATAATTAAAAAGAAAAAAAAAAAACTAAACACAGTTGGAGCTTGTTTCAAATGACTGCACACTAAATCTTGCCATCCATCAGTGCCGTACACTAAATCCACCTAAAATGAAGTAAACCTCTATCTTTATAGTGCTTCTTTTTAACTCTCTCTCTCCCAAATATCTTATTTACAGATGTTTTCATTTGTATATAGTAATCACATGGCTATAAGACGTCAGCTTGGTTTGAATTTACATGCCATACAGTTTAGCATTTACATCCTACAGTGTATGGATGACATAAACTGAGCAACTGAAGTAGCCCCTCAGCACGTTGTTGACAGCTTTGTTGTGCATCAGAATTACCAGGGTCTCCCTTTTCACCACTCCGATCTCTTACAGCATCTGACTTCTTCCTAGAGAAGAATAATGTTTTATTTCAACCCAAAGATGAGCTCTCCTGCTTGGCTGAAACATCTTGTTTACATATAGAGATGCACATAGTTATTTGTAGGGGGTGAAACTGTGCCTGACATTGTCTGTGAGTTGTCATGTTTTCTGTTTGGTGGTTTTGTAAACACTCTTCTGAGTCTTTCAAATACATCCGATAGCTGCAATAAAAATGACTTGTTCAAACAATGTATTCTGAAACTGCATCCACAATAAATGGAATATTTCCATCAGCAGCCCTCTGTTTGTCAATGAGTAGGAACGTGCCAGTTGTTCTAACTGGGACAGGAACAGTGCTAAGGCCATGTAATGTAAGGTATCGTTGCAAAGAACCTTGAAGGATCTCTCTCCTGATGTACTATCCTACGCGAGACAGACAAATCATAAAATCAGCAGTTTTAACTTACATATTCTTAAGGGGAAAAACAATTTAAAATGTTAATTGTCATACCTGTCAGTACAAGACAGGAGCTGTGCATCATCCAGAAGTCAGCGTGCTCAACAAAGTAGGTTCTCACCTAGCTGCACAGCCCCCTGCTTTGAAAAATATTTTCTGTAAGAGACCCATTGTATTTCTTCTGTCTGCCTCAGTGGGATGTGCGTCCAGGCGTGGATGATTGTGGGTACCAAGCCTGAGGAGCTGCTGGCTTTCCCAGCATCCTCCTATCACCTCCATTTTTTCTCTAACGGCAGCACAGTGTGTTGTGCCCCGCTCTAACCAGGGCACGGTCATCCAAAAGAGCCGCCCTGGGCTGCTGACAGCGCCACGGGAAGCATTGGGAAGGCGGCAGCAAGCAAAGCTTTCTGAGCTGCTGGGGGAGAAATAATCGGATGCTGCCTAATTTAACTTGAAAAGAGCTTGTATGCTTGCAAGCATGCCTGTTCTCCTGCTTTGTGCTGACCAACTACATTGCTACGTTCCCCTGCAATCTTTGCTGAAGTGATGGTTTTCCTCGTTGATGTAGGTAAGTTTCTTCTGCTCCTGGTTACTGCATTTTCTGAGAGCGTGGAAGCTTGCTGGGCACAATCGGTTCTAATTTTCGGCAACACTGTGAAGCGGTGCGGTCATGGTTTGTTCCCCCCCAGCTGGCACAACCTCTGGGCAGAATTTGCCAAAGACAAACTCCAGTGGCTGAGTCAGTGCTGCTCTGAGGTTTTTTGGCGTTTTGATACGATGATGAGGTGATGATTTTTCAGATGGTACCAGACTGTCACCTTGGCTTGTGGTCATGCTTTCCTGCAGCTCACACGGCATCTAAGCCAGCCATTCTCCTGTCAGTGTGCAGAATGTCACAGAACAGCCTTTTTCAGCCCTGCCTTCACTCTGGCCTAGCATTACTCATCTGAAAATACCTTAAAGGAATCTGAGTCTACCTCATGTTTGCTTTGGTGTTTTTAAAGAAAGAAGTTTTCCTACATTTCCCTTAGATAAAGCCAACCCTTATCTAGACATATTGTTCTGGGCACTGCCAGCAGAGGTGCAAAAATCTAATTTTGAGTTTGACACATACAGACCAAGTCAGTCTGAATTTGGAGGTAGCCCTTATGTTCAGCTGGGTGTATTTTGTCATCACTACATATGATGCTATCTTCAACTTTTCACCTCTTCTCATGGGAGAGTTCAATTTCTCGTTGTCTGGAGGGAGGGCTACATGAAGTAATAGGCACAACTTTGTTGTTTAGGTTCTAGCTAGAGCACAATCCTGTTTGATGCATAAGCTGCAAAGTAGCATCTGTTGTCCCAGCTCATTTCTATCCATATTAAAATTTTAAAAAAATCCCAGACTTCAGATAAATTTTACAACTAATTGTATGAAAGAATTTAAGCGCTACACTGATTAAGTTTTGTTGTTATTCAAACTTTATTCGTATAAAATATTAAAGTATTAGAGATTCACGCTATAAAAATCACAACTATGTAAAAAGCAAAGTAAGTAAAGACAGCATTCCTTGATGGCAGCTCATGAGCCAGTATGACTGACCGTGCTGGAAATACTTACAAGATTTTTTATATGTTAACCAAAGTTTTTTGTTAAACATGTCTTTAATTAAGGAAGACAAGGAAAAAAGGAAACTAAGAGACATTGCCTTTTTTCTGCTAATCAAAACCAGAATTCTGTTAACCATCATAACAAGAGACCCACCCCTACTGATGCATTTTTATACCAGCTAGTGGTCTCCTCCTACAAAAGGAGGACAAGTAACTGCTCTTAATGACTGCCAAGTACAGAAGAACTCAAGACTGAACTACGTTGTGCATCTTCTAATCCGGAAGGAGTTACATGGAGGTCTTGCAGAAACCACTGGCATTAATATTCTGCTTTGAAGGGGTAGTCCTTGTGATTGACAGCTCTGAGAAGAGAAAGAACTGGTTATTTAAGTATTGTAGAAAGTGTCTTCAGCAGCATTTCCCTACTGAAGTCTCCCTCCCCCACTGCCAATGTAAACTTTTGCTGCTGGCATTAATTTGAACACAGCCTTGTGAACAAGGATGTGCGATACCAAGACGTTGGTGGGAATGCCCTGAATGAAATTTCCCTCCTGACATCAGTTCCAGGACATGTCTCATTACCTGGAGTCCAGAGTTTAAGATATGAGTTCTCCCTGGTTTTGGTAATGTATGTTTTCAAGACACAAGGGATGAGAATACAGAATAGAGATAGGCTTAGTGGATAATAAGGAACATACCGGAGCACTGGAACTGCCCTCCAGTTCCTGTTAAAGCTGAAGAGGACGTCCATCTCTTTTTCAGACAGTTCGAAGTCAAACACCTAGTGGAGGGAAGAATAAAAAAAAGCCCTTTTTACTTAGATTTATGAGTAGTTAGCTACTAAGTGTGCTTCCTGCATTTATGACTTAAGATAGGAACATCCTGCCTCCACACTAAGCATAGTTAAGAAATCCTCTTATTTCTCAGCCAAATACACATTTACCCTTGAAGTAATCAAGATACTCCTCTTCTCTCTGAGGCCCTGTTCAAAGCAATGTCTTGTAGTTTTGGGTGGTTGAAGGCAAACACCACTGCAGTATGTGTTGTTACACACAGACAGAAATCTTAAGGTGCCAAAGATGGATTAGTCGATGCATCACAAATACTGGAACTAGAAATAAATATTTCTGCTACAACAGAGCACTACTGGGTAGCAAGTGCAAATAGCTGTCTCACAGTTAAGCAGCCATCTAAGAATTCTTGCTGGTGGTTTATAGCAGAAATAAGCCCAAACCGTAGCAGCATGAACTGAAGGTAGCAGGGAGATGCCAGGCCTTATGAGCAAACATCCAGCTGAACCTCCCAGCCCAGGGGAGCCACAACCTCAAAGAAAGACATAAAGCATAATGTCTCTGGTGTTTACAATTTGTTCCTTTACACGCTAAAGAGGGGCTCGCTAAGCATGTCCCAGAGGAGATGTCCAAAGCTGGGATTCCCCTTCCAGGGCAGCAGTGCTCAGACCACCCTGGTGTAACCCATTTCTCTCCTGGCAGGAACAAAATGCTTTTCCCCAGAAAACAAGTGTGGATGGTTCAGGAGTGCTGAGCCTTGACCTTTACATCTCTGAGGGTGGGTTCAGATTGGAGATTAGGAGAAATTTCTTCACTGAAAGGGTGGTCGGGCATTGGAACAGGTTGCCCAGGGAGGTGGTGGAGTCACCGTCCCTGCGGGTATTTAAGGAAAGGTTAGATGCGGCACTGAAGCATATGGTTTAGTGGGTAATAGGTGGTGGTGGGGGGGTCAGTTGGACTAGATGATCCTTGAGGTCTCTTCCAACCTTAATGATTCTATTCTATTCTATTCCGTGCTCCCCTTCCAATGCCTCTGAGGTGCTTCAAAACGAGGAAGAGAGATGGGTGTGGGTGCCTATCCTATGTAAAAAGATGGCAGCAGTCCCAATCAAAACTTCACCTTGATGTTTTCCTCAATACGCTGTGGTTTGTCAGACTTGGGAATGACAATCACGTCTCTTTGGATAAGAAATCGGATGAGAACCTAGGAAAGGGCAAGGAGGAGCATGAACACAGGGGTACCAAGAAATCTGTTCAAATGCACTTTGTTTCTCTTACCTTTTTTTCGTGCACAAATCAATTTCTCTTTTTATAACCATGTTCACTCTTTGGAAGATTCTACCTGTTTGCATAAGCGAGCTTGTGCCAGCATTTGCTTGCTGACAAACTATAACTGTTTCTGTCCTATGTTGTTTCTAAATCTTGGCTTCTCCAGCATTTGTTTTGTTTTGACTTGGGGGAGTGGGGGGCAGGAAATGATGCTTCTGGCTTGTGTTATATGGGTGCTCAGACCAAATGAGCATAATGGTACCGCAGAGTATTTTGGGCTCACATGTAAGTACCTCACATAGGTTAAACATTTTGAAGTCCTTAAAAGGAAAAACATTTGCAGAATTTAAAAGGTTTCCCCCCCCTCAAAAGAGGACTGTTGCATACAGGTGTTTTTTGTCCCGCCCTGCTGGTCTTAAAATATGACTGTGGTTGATTGCCTGTGAACAGGCGGATTTGTTTGAAGTGCAGTTTCTGCACACCCTGCGCAAGAACTCATTCGTGTGACTGGCAGCTGTCCTGCTTTTGGCAGGGATAGAGTTAATTTTCTGCCTAGCAGCTGGTAGAGTGCTGTGTTTTGGGTTTGGGAGGAGAATAATGTTGATGACACACTGATGTTTTCAGTTGTTGCCAAGCAGTCAAGGACTTTTACAGCTTCTCATACTGCTCTGCCAAGGAGAAGGTGAGGGACACCCAAGAAGCTTGGAGGGGACATGGCCAGCACAGCTGACCCAAACTGGCCAAAGGGATATTCCGTACCATAGGAGGTCATGCTCCATATACAACTGGGGGGTGGGCCATGAGGTGGGGCAGCTCAGAACCTAGCTGAGCATCATTTTTAGGTGGTGAGAAATTGTGCTGTTCATCACTTGTTTTGTATATTCTTTTATTATTGTAATTATTACTATCCTTTTCTGTCCTATCTTTATCTCAACTCAGGAGTTTTACTTTTTTTAACCATTTTGATTCTCTCTCCCATTCCACTGGGGCAGGGGGGGAGCGAGAGAACAACTGTCTGCGTGGTTATTTTAGCTGCTGGCTGGGTTAAACCATGACAGCAACTAACAGAGAACAAAAATTAATCTTGAATAATCGAGCAACTTTCAATGATTGTGAACACAAGCAAGCAGGGAGCAACCAAGTAGGTCTGCAAATTACATGGCTCCTCTGAAGAATAACTTGGCCAACTTAGCTGCAGAAAGGAATAACAAGCTGGCTTAATGATTTGTAAGTACGCCTTGGAGGAAAGGGGTTCTCTGGGAGCAAGGACTTCTCTCTGGGAGCAGAAATTGTCTCCCTTGGAAGGGGGACACCTGAGGTAAGCACGTACCAGCGCTGGTCAGCCCCTCAAAGCTCAACACTCAAGAACTCTTAGAAAATATTTGATAATTTGTACAAATGCTGGTAAGAACTGAGGCAGTATGAAGAATCAAGTGCAGTTCAACACCATTATACTATATCTTTAGAGAGGGCAGCACCTGCTGGCCATCAGCTTGTAAAAAAGCCTGAGGAGGAATAGTTTGCCCGAACACCACCACTTACCTGGGCAGGGGTTTTATGATGTTTAACTGCAATCTCTTTAATCTTGGGATCATCCAGCAGCACAGGGTCCCCTGGCTTGGCCCTATTGAAAACAAAAGTCAGGATATTGACGGTAGAAAGGTATTACCTTCCTGCAGGAATCCTGGCATTTTGTGTGAAATAATCAACAAACCAACACCACTGTTCTCACTATATCTGCATTATTTCCATCATTTGCCTCACAGACTCAAGTTGGAAATGCAGTGTTTTGTATACAGAAAGGCGGCAATGCTTTCTTACCATGGGCGGTTAGGAGAGCCAAGGGGGCTGTACGCAGTCACAGCAATCCCTTTGGATTTACAGTACTTGATCAACTTTTCCTGGGTTAGGTATGGGTGACATTCGATCTGCAAGCACACAAACACGCTGGTTGACTGCACTGAGCTCCAGAGCAGAACTGATGTTTTATTTCCTCTTGGGTCACAGAAAGTGTGAAGAAAAGACTCCCAATAACATGATTAAAATCTATCTCATAAAAAAAGTTATTCACGTCACAGCAATATCTAGAGGCCTGGCACAGAAAATAAGGCTTCCTCATGCTACATATTGTGCAAAGATAGTGAGAAACAGATGAGAAGAGTGAAAGTGCTATCTGTATCAGGAATCAAGGAAATCAGTTTTCCTGAACTACTGGACAGCTAGACGGCATCTTCTTAATGATTCTATGATTCAGAGGAGCAGCTCAGAATACCTGAAGCTTAGTTCTGCTCTGAGTCACCCCACCTCTCCTCAAGGAGTCTCCCCAGCTCCTGAAGAAGCCTGGGGAGATGAGCTTCCCTAGGTTAGCTCAGATCATGCTGTGCCCAGCCATTTGGGCAAGACATTCTTTAATTGGAAACAAGAGGGATGCTGCTCAAATTTGCAAGCCATAGTATGACCACAGGGCGATGTCTACACTGCGTAACATGGCACCATGCACATATCCAGCTATTTCTAAATGCTGTAGCTTTGCTACCAGGCATGGTGACAATGAAATCCAGGTACAGTAGTTTTAGACCTGAGCTAGACTGGGCAACTGCTGTAATGACAGTGTGCGGCAGAAGCACACCCATGGAGAAGTAAACTGGAGTCAAAGCCTGATGTGCTTTAAAGTGTCAAAGTTGGTGCAGCTTTTAACATGGGGGTAGGTAGTTGGGTCCATCCCCACCAGAACTTTATAAACCTCAATGAAATCTTTGAGTCCTATGTCAGCTTTGTGCTAAGCCTTGCCAGTGCACACACTAGCCCCAAGCCCAGCAGCACAAGCAGCACTGTGCCTGCACAGGAGCCAGCATGGAGATGTTCCCAAGCCAGCAGGGACAGGCATTCAGCACCCTCAGCCAAGTGCAAAGAAGCCGCATATGGAAGAAAATCAGAAGGTTGTGATGCCCCTGCTGTCCTGTGATTTCATTCATGAGGTATGTGAAGAATTTGTTACATAATTGTATACTTCAACCCTCCTTTATAACAAAGTATAGTGAAATGTTCTATATTTTGTTGAAAAATAAATAAGTCCAGTGCATGAGTTAGAGCATCCCTGTACATTCCCATGCCTGTGCAGTAGCCTGCAGCGGGGATTTTGCTGGTTATCCCAGGGCTGGCAGAAATGGGCTTGTGGCAGCTTGGGCTGTGACACTGGGAGTGTGAAAGAGGACGTGTAGTAGAAAGTAGCAAGATCTTATACATGTGTGGTGGGTTGACCCTGGCTGAAAGCCCGGTGCCCACCAGGCTACTCTGTCATTCCCCTCCTCAGCTGGACAGGGCTGAGAAAATTTAACAAAAGGGTTGTGGGTTGAGATAAGGACAGGGAGAGATCACTCACCAGTTACTGTCATGGGCAAATCAGGCTCAACTTAGAAAAATTCATCTAATTTATTAGCAAACAAAACAGAGTAGAGTAATGAGAAATAAAACCAAATCTTAAAACACCTCTCCCAACCCCTTTACAGGATGCAGGGGAATCTGCTTTGGCACCTGGAGCACCTCCTCCCCCTCCATCTCCACTGACCTCGGTGTCTGCAGAGTTGTTCCTCTCACATCACCTCACTCCTTTCTTGCTGCAAAAACTGCTGCTCTTCCCGCCCCCCCTCTCCTTAACTATGTTATCTCAGAGGCGCTACCGCCATCGCTGATTGTCTCGGCCTTGGCCAGTAGTGGGTCTGTCTTGGAGCCGGCTGGCATTGGCTCTGTCAGACACAGGGGCAGCTTCTAGCAGCTTCTCACAGAAGCCACCCCTGTAGCCTCCCCACTACCAAAACCTTGCCACGCAACCCAATACAAGGTAATAGATATTTTGACTTTTTTCTCACGTCTAAAAATGGAATCTTCTCATCTGTTCTATATTACTGTAATATGAATAACCCATACTCTTTTGTATGGTATCACTCTCAGATCTCCACTGCATTATATACACACAAGTCTACAAAAAAGTTTCCTGTTGAGATCCTTGTCAGCTAAAACCCATCACCACTGACGCCATACCAAAGTATGGCCTGCAATAGGCAAGGCTGACTGAAAGGGACTTTCAGACAATCAGAGATATCCAGTGCTTTGCAAGATCTTTCCATGGCACCAAAACTATTGAAAGGTCATGGGTGAAGTCAGTTTTAGAGCTGAAGTGCAGCAAGAATATATTTAAGACTATTCCAAGGTTAGTTGACATCAATGGGAATAAAAATCTTACCTGGTTATTTACTGGTTTGTATTTTAGTCCTGGCTTGTTCAAGATTCTTTCAATCTGCTCATGGTTAAAGTTGGAGATTCCAATGGCTTTTACCAGACCAGCATCCACCAGCTCTTCCATGGCCTAATGAGTAAGGACAACCAACATGTATTTATGAGGTGGTATTACTGTCAGCTACACTATTTCCCTAAAACTAGTGACAAACCAACAAACAACCCACACTAGGTTAAATAATAGTATCTCAAACAAAAAAATATAAGTCTTTGCACCTTGTATTATCTGTACGCTTTATGTCCCATTGCACATGGGAAAGTAATATAAGAAGAATTGGGATATTCCGTGATTCCGTGAAGAATGATTTGCCCAACCCTTTTGTAATGGGAAGCAAAATCTTTTGCTTGGGGTTATTTTACCAGAGCCAAAAGAGCAAGAGACCCCCTCCACCTCCTGCTATGCCAGCACACTACATGTGAACACATGAAGGAGGTTGTTAGCTTAAAATCTGTTACCTTAAAATACTTCCTTGCAACTGTAATCTGGTATTGTAGAGAAAACTACACATTCCCAGAGTTGTAGCATCCCAGAGGCACATAGCAGGAGCAGACCCTGAATCCTCTCAGTCCACAAGGAAAGAAGGATTGAAGGACAGCCTGATATGCTGAAAAGCGTGAGAATTCCCTGTCTGTACACAACACCCAGTAAATTAACAGCCACACCTGGATTAACCTACGCTTCGGTTCTACTACTATACATATTCAAATATTATTTTAGTGACAATGCTGGTAGTTTCCTACTCTTTAGTCTCATGAAAGACATTCCCCTCTTGCTCCTCAAAACAAGGGGTAGCAGCAGCTCTGCTTGTTCTGGTCAAGAAATACAATCTTGTGTGCCTATCCTCCGTACTCAAACCTATCCCTTAACGTCATGGTACATACACATCTCTGCTCCATGTTTAGTGCTGACACCTGCTCAGAAAAGCAGACATTAACTTACCTCCCATGTGTCCAGAAAATCAGTATCACTGGGGATACTCATTCCCTTGTCATCCACAGGATGTAGTTCTTCACCAGCCTGTTATTTCAAGGCAGATAATACACAGACTTTTTATTTTAGAGAGTTTAATTTCCTACTGTTTACTAGCACTACTGACTGGAATTACAGGCAGCAAGTTAGCAGTTTATTTAAACATATCACAAAAATATGCATGTTCATCTGTATTCCCCTCTGAATGAGGGCCATATTTCTACAAATTAGTCCCTGCATACACAGAGTGGGGACTAGCCACAATTAGGCAGATGTAGAGAGAAGGGAACAGACACCCCCCTACCTTTAATCTAGAGTTTATTTATTTTATACAGGTGTAGACTGGGGAAAAAAGAAGCACGTTCTTTCTGCTCTGTGCTTCATTTTTCATTGTTGGTTACTCCAGATGAAGCCAACAGCTCCCAAAACCTGAGATGTTCACATTGTCCTGGCCCAGCAGAACACCATGATCCCAAACTGCACCACTGTGTGTTGGTTACATCTTCCCTGAAGACCCAGGGGGCTCATTAGCAGTGGTCATACTTGCAACTATTTTGCTCCAACAGGTGTGACAACCAGACCTGTGCACTAAAACGTACCACTACTCAGTTAGTAACTGAATGCTTGCTACTACTGAGTTCAGGGAAGAGCCAAATGAACCACAGCATATCCCAGCTGCATAATGAAGATGGTCACAGCAAAGATGAGAATACACCACGTTTCTAGCCAGGTAAGGAAAAGAGGAATGTAGAGCAGGACTACCTTGAATCCCATAGGGAAGTGTATCAGGTAGATGTCAAGGTAGTCCAGTTGCAGTGCAGCGAGGCTCTTCTTGCACGCTACTTTAACCAGGGACCTCTCGTGAAACGTGTTCCACAACTGTGGGAAGAAACCAAGCCCGACCGTGACTACAGCTTCCACAGTTCAGACCAGGGGACAGAAGCTTCTCCCTTGGTGGTCTGGGAGAAGAACTCCCTCCCTGCCTACCCAGTGCACGCTGAATGGGTGCCAATATTTTAATTGTAAGGTAAGACAAACATACCACAAATAAAGGAGTCAGTAGTGAAGGTGGACAATCAGTATTCTGGCTTATGAAAAGATATTCTCAGAACTAGGTGTAACACTCTGCCAGGTGTATCCGACACAGCAAAAGCTGCTAGTGTTACAATTTTTTTTCTGCCAAAATTTTGGGTCTTGAGCAGCTTGAGGAGATAACCTCCTTCTGTGCCTTTTAATTGTTCACAGTGAGAACTGTTGTCAACTTCATTTTTGAAATGAAAATTCAAGTCATTTAAATAGAAGAACTTGCAAGTATTATTCAAGTTAAAACCTGTTCTTTAACAGAAACAGTGAGTGTGTGAAAAAGCTTAGTTATGCTCAATGTTTTCTGGCTTTGTTGGTGAAAACACCAAGTCATAAATATTTTTAGTTGAGGTGTTCTCACTTTGTGGCAAAGCATATCGCTGAGACAAGTAGATGAGACGGAGAAATGGAGTAAATACACGGAAAATACTTCAGGCTGAAGTCACATACTTTAATTCCCATTCCCTTTCAGGCTTACGTTTTGTGTAGGACACCATTTTCAAATGTCTTGCAAACCAGTAAGTAGCACAGCACCTCTGAATTCAGACATCTGTCTTGTCTTTTTGTTTTCTGATCTTGCTAGAGTGTGTGCAAATGAACCTTTGGTATAATTAAGTAGCTTAATAGATGTAAGGAAAATATTAGATCAGCAATGGCCATGCTATCTTTCCAAGTTATGAATGATTCATTAGGTAAAGCTCAGTCTAAATTGAAAATAAAGCATGGAATTTATAGCACACAACAGGACAACCATGAAATGAACCTATTGTAGAACTAACTCCCTAGGTTACATTCCAGATGGAAGAAGGATTTCTCTTTGAGCTGCCCCAATAGTCCTGCGTCCTTGTACCTTAGTGACAATGAAGAGGTCCTCCCGTTTCACAGACCCCTCCTTGATCTTCTGCTGGATTGCATTCCCTATTTCTTTTTCATTCTGGTAGAAATGGGCACAGTCGAAGTGGCGGTAGCCTGTGTCAATCGCAAACTTCACCACTTCTTCCACCTTTCCCGGAGGAGCCTGGACACAAACACAACCAGAGCGTGAGCTCTTCCGTGGCTTTCTGCCAGCGCCTGCTGCTGTGAGAGCTCCCCAAATTCTCCCTTTCCCCTGGAGCTTCCTTGTCCCCGGCATTTAAGCTGAGTTTTAACTTCCCCGGCAGACAGTGCTTTTGTAGGGAGAGGGCACGGCACGGCGCTGGGTTCCTGCGAGGCATCTGGACGCTGCCATGCCCGGCAGCCTAACGCCCAGCACCGTCTCCGCCCGCTCGGCCCCAGGGGTGCCCAGGCTTTTTGCCAGCCCCCCCCCCGTGCCGCGGCGCCGGGCT
>VWZZ01003605.1:0-60065 GCA_013399095.1 Psophia crepitans | reverse complement strand
CCCCTCCCCGTCTCTGCCGGGGTTCCGCTGGGTGTGAGGCACAAGATGCCCGTGATTTTGGGATTTTGACTGGCTACAGAAGCCCGATGCTAAGAGGGTTCGTTTGCTTGTCTGCCTTTGCATTGAACAATGCCTTAGCGATGGGCTTGGCGCCTTGCGCCTGTTCTTCTGTGGTGGAGAGAGCCCGGCAGGTGCCAGGGGAATTGCTGTGTGAGGCAATGGGCGTCCCGGCCGCTGAAGGATTTTTCTCAGTTACTCTCAAGTGGTGACAAACGGACTGAAAATTCCACCTTTTATCCTAGAAAATATTAGGCTCACCTGCTGCTCTCAGAGGAATTCATTAAAAGGGAATGCGGCCTTACCTTCACACAGCTCCTGCGTTCCCTGCCTGTGTGGAGAGGTGGGCTCCCATCGTGCTCCCCGCAGGACGCCTGCATCCGTCCGCGTGAAGGCAGCGGCTCCCTGCGCTCATTAAAACGTCGGCCGGCATCAGTAAGGTGTGGGAGGCTGCGAAAGGGATTTGTGATGGCAGCTTGTCCACAGGTAGTGCTTTAGTCTGAACCAACCCCCTGCTTCTTACGTAGGGTCAAAATGCGCTCAGGGGGCTGGCGTTTAAAGGCCGCAGGAAACTGTACGGATGGATTGCCTGAGAGATGGAGAGCTGGGGGAGCTGGGCTACTGACCTGGCGGCTAAAGAGGCTGACGGGGTGCTTAGAGGAAGGAGTTGCTTCATGTTAGGAAGCTGAGATGAAATCCAGGCCAACAAAGCCAACGGGAAGGTTGCTACAGGAGTAAATAGCAGAAGGGGTTCACCCTGACTCTCCTGACTCCAGCAACTTAGGTTTTCAGTACTGTGCGTGTCACTGTGGCGTCTGAATGTCTTTCAGCAGACACTGCAAGTGTTGAGCTTTTCCAAGAGTGGCAGCATTTATTTATGTACGTTAACATGTGTTCAGAGACCTGATGTTCAGCATCAAAGCTGTGGTCCCATTCTGCAGTGAGTTTTATCTCTCTCTGTGTGTACAGTAGGCCTCTTGCACTCCAGGGGCTTTCAGTGCTCAATTTAACTATAATTTTATCTCATTTTTCAAAAGAGTTTTTCTGATCACCTTTAAAATTTCATGCTTTTTTCCTGTACTTTCTAAACAGTACCAGCCACAATTCTACATTTGTATTGGGTTGAGTGGCAAGGTTTTGGTAGTGGGGAGGCTACAGGGGTGGCTTCTGTGAGAAGCTGCTAGAAGCTGCCCCTGTGTCTGACAGAGCCAATGCCAGCCGGCTCCAAGACAGACCCACTACTGGCCAAGGCCGAGACAATCAGCGATGGCGGTAGCGCCTCTGAGATAACATAGTTAAGGAGGGAAAAAAAAACAAACCAGGAGCAGCAGTTTTTGCAGCAACAGAGAGGAGGGAGATGGCGTGAGAGGAACAACTCTGCAGACACCGAGGTCAGTGGAGATGGAGGGGGAGGAGGTGCTCCAGGCGCTGAAACAGAGAATTCCCCTGCATCCTGTAAAGGGGTTGGGAGAGGTGTTTTAAGATTTGGTTTTATTTCTCATTACTCTGCTCTGTTTTGCTTGCTAATAAATTAGATGAATTTTTCTAAGTTGAGCCTGATTTGCCCATGATAGTAACTGGTGAGTGATCTCTCCCTGTCCTTATCTCGACCCACGAGCCAACCGTGTCCTGGGGTGCATCAAGCACGGCATTGCCAGCCGCTCTAGGGAAGAGATTGTCCCACTCTACACTGCACTAGTGCGGCCTCACCTCGAGTACTGTGTGCAGTTTTGGGTGCCACAGTACAAAAAGGACATAAAACTATTGGAGAGTGTCTAGAGGTGGGCAACAAAGATGGTGAAGGGTCTAGAGGGGAAGACGTATGAGGAGAGGCTGAAGTCCCTTGGCTTGTTCAGCCTGGAGGAGACTGAGGGGAGACCTCATGGCGACCAACAGCTTCCTCACGAGGGGGAGAAAAGGGGCAGGTGCTGATCTCCTCCCTCTGGTGACCAGCAGCAGAACCCAAGGGAATGGCATGAAGCTGCAACAGGGGAGGGTCAGGTTTGAGATCACAAAAAGGTTCTTCATGGAAAGGGTGGTCGGGGACTGGAATAGGCTCCCCAGGGAAGTGGTCACTGCACTGAGCTTGGCTGAGTTCAAGAAGTGTCTGGCCAACGCTCTCAGTCATCTGCTCTGATTGGGCTGGTCCTGTGTGAAGCCAGGAGCTGGACTCGGTGATCCTTATGGGTCCCTTCCAACTCAGGATATTCTATGATTCTATATTTTTTTCTGCTCTTTCCAGCTGAGGAAGGCAGTGATAGACAGCTTTGGGGGGCACCAGGTCTCCATCCTGGGTCAACCCACCACATTATGTATTGAGTTTCTCCCACTTTCTCACATTTCTACTCTGCGTTTGTTGGCACAACTAGATGATATCCAGAGGTCCCTTCCAACCGCTTCCATTCTGTGATTCTGTGAACTACAAAGATCAGTGTCTCATCAATGGAAATTCTTTCAATCCTTTTTCTATTTTTTATTGTTATTTTTACAGTAAACACATGGATCTCTGTGGAAAGTACATGTCACACCTCAGAAAGCCTAAGCTTTGTGTTTATCAGTGTAGGGATTCTCTGTTTCTTGAGTCGTCTGTTTTCTTTTGCTTATATTGCTATGAACTCCTCCTTGCTTACTGTTGCCCCGTGACTACTGGTTTACCCGTTGTGCAAGTTCCACTGGTGTCTTCTTGTGAGTTGTACAATGCGAGTGTGGGAGAATCAAATGTTTTATGCTTGGACTGATAACATTTGCCTATCAAAATATGGAGGCAACTGTGAATTATTGTGCCACTACTGTATTCCAACCATAACATTTGATGTGATTTGTTAAAATTTTTGTGCGCTTGCATTATTTAAACTGCTTTTATGGGACAGGATTTTCAGCTCATCTCCAGATTCATGTTCTGGGTTTATATTTGAACAACATCTCTTCCTGTCCTCCTGGCCATGGTTTCCAAGCCATTGGCTTAACCAAGCTTTAATGTCATCTTTCTGCTGTCTTGGATGTCATCACACTTTGCAGAATGAAAACAATAGCAAATTGATATGAAGCAGAAAGAAAAGTAAAATGTAGGCAGGGAAAGAGAATTTTCAAACTGAAATGACAACTCCACTATGCTCAAACCAGAGCTGTTGGAGGAGATCTCTTCTACTGAAAACAAATATGAAAAAACCCCACCAAACCACCACTACCCCAAAAAAAACCCACCACCCCAAAGCTATTGCAAGAGATGTGAAGAATTTGATGGAAAAGAGAGAACAAGATCTACAGAAAAAAGACGAATCTGTAGAGATTTTGTAAAATCAATAATGGCACATTGATTTAAGGCCAGAAAGGACCACACTACTCTTCTGCACTGACTTCTGATTACACTGACAAACTTTTACAGCAAGCCTATGACATATACCTATTGCTTAATTTATTTTTAAAGATGCTTGGGTGCTACAGCAATAGGAACTGACTAAAATAATGTAAAGGACTAGAAAATGTTGAGATTGAGCTACAGCTTACCTTTAATTAGATCAGATCTTGGTCTGAAATGTATGAGAACCAACCATAATTGGCTCTTTATTTTTAACCAGGTGTCTAGACAGTCTTCAACAATTTTTCTCCCTCTAAAACTGTCTTCTAAGACCTGAGATTTCCAAACTGACTTTTTTTTTTCATAATTTACTTCTGTAAAACCAATAACTGAGGGCAGAAAGTAAGTGGTCACTGGTTTTGACCAATTCAAAATTGTTTATAATTCGGATGCTTCACTTTATATTCAAGCCAGACCTCTCTGTGGAAACATGTTCCAAGCCTTTACATGCTTAGCCAGCCTGGCATTTTAGGTCATCTGAAACACATGATGTCCAGATTTGCCATAAGTATTATCTGTCAGACTAAACCGTGCTTGCTCTTTGATCAAATTTTTAGCTATATGGTATATGCATACACATTTGCCTCTGATACTGTGACTGATTGGAATTGCACTGTAGCAAATCACAGCACATCAGCTTGTGTGAGCATCATCTCTTTTCAAGCACCCCTTTTTTGCTTTCTAATCCACCTTGGAGGTTGACCTCTGTGTTATGTACCCACCTCAGCACTGTATGAGGGGGTCCCTTTTCTGCTGAGGGCTTGCTGCCCAGCCAAGTATTCTTATGTTGGGCTGACCGACTTCTAAGGGCCCTGTCCATCAGTTCTCTGTCACTAGCTTGACCACAGCAATAGCCAGCTCTCCTCAGAAAAGCTGGAGAGGGAAGGCATGAAAATCCCCACCCTTTGCTAAAGAACCACATTCCCAAGAGCATCAAAGACAGTTTGCCGTGGAGGGAGGGACTTAAAATTGCTAATAAATGTGGCTACGAAACAACCAAAGAAAGGAGCAGAAACTAGGAATCAAAAACTGCCTGGATCCTGGGCCTTCAGAACAGAAAGGGTCCAGAAGATGGAGGTGCCTGCAACAAGCTTGTGTTCCTTGAGAGGGGCCGAGTGGATGAAGCTGCCATCGACTTGTCGTGGCTGTGAATTTTTCACCCTATCAGACACCCACAGTCAGCGGGACAAAGTTCAATCTGCTGCTCTCCTTAACTGATGCATTTCACACCTATTTGCGCACTTTCTTGTTAAGATAAGAGATATGGATACTCTAAGACAGGATTACATGAGTCATTCTCTCTCTGCCTCCTGCTTGTTTCACAGCAGGACAGGTTGCGTCCCAGTGAAGAGTGGCTTTGTTGGGGCTAATAAGACAAGCATGGTCGGGAGCACCCATGGACATGGGTGCCACATCTGCTGCCACACTGTGGGAGGTGGAATTGGCACTGAAACTTTTCCCATGCTTGTTGGGTCTTCCAGTGAGGAGCTTCATGGTGCAACCTGGGAGGTGTCTAGGGGCATCCATAAGATCTCTAGAAAGCAGGGAGTGCAGTGACACTGCCTCTGGAGAGCAGCATGGTATGTCCAGCAGCTGGCCAGACTTTAACAATTTTTGGAATGAGTTTCCTAGGGGCCATGGAGCAGCAGGGAGAGACTTTGGCAACTCAGCCACAGCATGGGTTGGCAGGAGAGATCTGGTGGAATGACACGGTTATGTATACAGGCTTTTCTGTTCAGGCATATCTGCTCTATTTTACCTGATTGCTTTATCTGGATGGAGAAAGATAACTGTCATCATTGACAGCTGTATAAAACCTGACTTTATGAGAGTTTAAAAGCCTTCCTCTTTTTTTTTTTTTTTCACAGTATAGCTGATGGATGAGGCCCATCCACCTCAACTTTTTAGCTGAGGTTTTACTCCCTGGAATATTCTGGCAGCTCTCTGGAGCACTCTGCCATTCTGTTTCATCAATCAGAGTGTGCAGATGCAGGAGGTGACTTGTCCATAACCTTGTTAAGGGTGGCCATGGTTTTCAAGGCATTGCTGTCACCTCACTGGATCATAGAATCATAGAGCCATAGAATATCCCAAGTTGGAAGGGACCCTAAAGGATCATTGAGTCCAACTCCTGGCTCCTGAATGTTTCCTAATGTCTGATTTTTGAGTTGTCATTCCTCTAGAGTGGCTGTTCCGGAGAGTAATGATGCTCCCTCGTGGTCAGCCTTTGCTAAAATACTGAAGTGCAAAAAGCAAATCTTTTTCGTGGCTAGCCCAACGTTGTTGGGAATGGGTTTGTTCAGATGAAAGCACCTAGTCAGAAAGCTCCAACATGTGGCAGCCTGGCTGTTAGCATTCCTTGGGGAAGCAATGCGCATTATTTTCCTGAACTAACAGTAAGGAGCCTGTCACAAATGTCTCCTCCTGCAGAGCTGACAAGTTTGTAGCCACATGCAGTAAGGGAAGGGGATAGGAAATGTGTTCAGGATGTGGATTTGGTTTGGTTTCATTTTGTTTTGTTTTAAGAAAGGTCTGGAGGGTCAGTTTGTCAGAAATCTAAAAGGTAGCACAACACTTTCTATTGCAAAGTACTGATTGCAACAATAATGAAATGACAAATATGGTGTTGGTTTTTTTTCCATGAGTCTAAAAGCCTTCTGGGCATCTTCACAGAATTCAGTGTGGGTGAACATTGAGGTGTATCCACAGAATCGCAGAAGGACTGACAGAAGGGACAACTGGAGGTCGTCTTGTCCAACCCCCCTGCTCAAGCAGAGCCACTTAGAGCTGCTTGCCCAGTACACCGTCCTGCTGTAGGTGATCCTACTTTAGCAGGGGTATTGGACTAGATGATATCCAGAGGTCCCTTCCAACCTCTACTGTTCTGTGATTCTACGATTCTGTGAATATGTCCAGATGGTTTTTGAATATCTTCAAGGATGAAGGCTCCACAACCTGTCTGGGCAACCTGTGCTGGTGGTTGGTCACCCTCACAGTAGAAAAGTGTTTCCTGATGTTCAGAGGGACCCTCCTCTGTTTCAGTTTGTTCCCGTGGCCTCTTCTCTCACTGTGCACCAGTAAAAAGAGCCTGGCTCCATCCTCTTTGCACCTTCCCTTCATATCCATGATGAGGTCTCCCCTGAGCCTTCTCTTCTCCTGGCTAAATAGCGCCGAGTGTCTCAGCCTCTCCTAATACAAGAAATGCTCAAGTCCCTAAATGCTCACCTCAGTCCACCTCTGTGCTTTAGCTGAGTCATGTCCCTGTCACACCCTGGGCACCCTGGCAGCCCTCCTGGGGCACCCGGCCCCACACATCCGCAGACTGCAGCGTGTGGGTGCAGGAACGGCAAACATAGCAGCAGTGATCAAAGCGTGTCTGTCACCTCACGGTGTGCTCACCAGCACCTGGTCTTGAGTGTGTTCTGCAGAAAGGCTGCCCTAGTCCCTCACAGATGGCATTTCAGCTATGAATTCGGCAGGCACGCGCTTCGCGCTCATTTGGAAATGATGAGTACGTTTTGCTAAACTGACAGGAAGCAGCCTGTTGCAAATCCCTTCTCCTGCAGCAAAGCTCTTTCTCTGTCACAGCAGCAAGCTGACTCAGCTGTGGTTCTTCAGGGCCTTTGTGGGTGGGTGTAGACATAGCACCCCATATCAAGTCACGTTCCTCTGCCTGTGACTGTTCTCTGGGTTGGGAACATTGTAATGAGACAGGTCAGGACATCCTTGGTTTTTGGAATAAAGCCGTTTCTGGGAGATCTGCTAGTTTTCCTGGGTTTGTAATGAAGCAGGGGGAGGTTTTTTGATAAATGTCTTTTCTCTTGGTTCAGTGGGTTCTGAGACCTACCCACTACATGGGCACCATGGGGTGGCAGGAATGATGTTTCTCCTTACCATTTGGTATCTCAAGGAAAGTCTTTTCAAGCATTTGAAAGGCTAAGTGCTAATCAGTTTGGAGATCTGCAGAAGTAGTCAAGGCTGTTGGTACTTTTCAAGTGTCTTTTATTCCCCTGTACAATCTTTCAACTATCTGTTGATGCCCAGTTAATAGAGTCTCAGGTTAAGGCCATGCTAAGAAGTAACGCTGCGCAATAGGAGCACCTGCAGCAGGCAGCCTTGGCTTTCAGCGAGATCCAATTTTTCCATGGCAGTAGGAAATGAGGCATGGGAAGTGGTAGCAATCACCTGAATTACCTCACAAGCGCCTGCCTAATCTGAAAACCAATGCTTGCAGGATGTCCCTGTGGAACGGTCCTGCAAAAACCATACGCCAAAGTAGCCTCGGGAGAGTAGGAGGTTGGACCATCGCTTTCAAAGCTACAAGGTGAATGAACTGCAGGGGCCTGTCTCTGAGAGACTGTTTATAGTGCAGGCTGCAGCTGAGAGTTTGCTCAAGGCAGAGATGACCGTTAAGAGCTACCTGGATCCCAGGCCTTCAAAACAGAACGGATCCAGCAGATGGATGTGCTTGCAACAAATTTGTGTTCCTTGAGAGGGGCTGAGTGGGTGAAGCTGCCATCAACTTCACTTGCTGTGAACTCTTTCAGCCCATCAGACACCCACAAAGTTCAGTTTGCTACTGCTGTAACTAATACATTTCATCATACCTGTGTGTGCCCTTTCTTCTTAAGATTAGGTTGTGCCCATAAAGATGATGCTACAAGATACAAGTAACTCTCTCTCCTTCTCCTGCTCATTTAATATTTGGACCAGTTGTTTCCCAGCCAAGAGTGGCCTCATTGGTACTACTGCAATGAACATGGGGAGGAGCAGCCACAGACCTTGGGAGCACGTTTCCTTCTGCTGTTCTCTGGCCATGCTACCTGTATAGGAGCTGTAACACTGCCGTGCCTTTCCCTGTGCTTATTTGGAGCTTTCTTTGAGCAGCGTCATGGTGCAGCTTATGAGATATTTTGGGGTATATCTAGAAATGCCTGTGAGGTGTTTTGGAGGATATCTAGAAAGCAATAACCAGCAAGCAGGTTTTCTGCCCTCTCTTCGTGTAAGATACATTTCTTTCTGGTGTGTGTTCAGAGAGACCTGGAAGAGGTCAGCCTTTGACCATGGTGGAGATGGTACTGTATTTCTCTGTGTGGTTTAGGATATCTGCTGCAGTGCTTTAAGAAGAACCTGAACTGTGTGGAGGCAGGTGGGGCTGGTTTGTCCCTGGTGGTGGTTTCGTGACTGCCCAGCTGGAGCAGGCTAAAGGGTCTGCAGGGTTGTGCTGGGCACCATTGCTAGGCATGTTGCAGCAAGACAGGTCTGTGAGGAGAAGCAGATTTGGCCAACAGCTGGCCAGGCCTTGGCAGCGGTGGAAAGTGCTTCCTAGGAATGAAGGTGCAAAGTAAGGAGTGCAGGGAGTGCCACAAACTTATTTATAAAGCTTTTACATGCTGGTTCTATCCAATTGCCTTATTTTTGTAGAAGAAGATAAATATTATTGTAAATACTCTAATGAAACCTGTTTTTTGGAAGTCCAAAAGCGATCCAGGTTTAGGGTGTGTGTGTGTTTTTGGTTTTGGTTTTTTTTCTTTTTTTTTTCTTTCCAGTGCTCAGTATGGGTGAAGAGCAAGCCATGTCTGCCTGTCTGCTTTAGCTGAGTCATGGTCCCGTCACACCCCGGGCAGCCTGGCAGCCCTTTTGGGGCACCTGGCCCCATGGGTCCCCGAACTGCAGCGTGTGGGTGTGTACTGCGTGTGTAAATGTGCCAGTGGTGTTCAAAGCCTGGCTGTCACTTTGCTGAAGATGACCACTTTGTGGGTAGCCTTCCTGTAGTGTGTTTGTGGCAGTCAGTGAAGCCAATTTATTGCCCTTTTATGTTGTACTCTGGCACTCCCAGACTTCAGTGTGGTTTTGAATTCTTGTATTCTCTCAGCCTTTCTTTAAAAACAAAAGTACCCAAACCCCAATAACTTGTAGCAGGAAATGTTTGCTCTACCCAAAACAGAATTATTTCTATTGGTCTTATTTGCGTGGTCATGTTTATGGATCTGGCAACGTCAGTATGAAGTGGTACATCAGCAGTGGTGAAAGTTGGTTATGTGAGACAGACATACCTGAAATGCTTTGATTGATTCTCACCTCCTCGAGTGCAATGGGCAGAACGGAAATTCAGAATGTCACGGAAGTTGAGTGCTTCGTGAAATCACCTACCTGCAGCAGCTGTCTTTGGGGTGGTTGCAAGACACCAATTTTACCAACACTGAAGTGAAACTTTTCACCAGAACTCCAAGACCAGGGTTAGAAATTCATTGGACCTGAATCACCAGAGCACCGCTGAATCCCAAGCCAAGTGAGTATGTCATGTGTCTCCAGAAACGTGTGCTTTAACCATGCAAAGGAAGAACCTTGAGTTAAATCCTGTGAAGTCTTTCTTCAGCAGTTGTGCAGTTTGGTGTGCATTCCTTGCCTTTAGGGGCCTGGCTCTCTTCCTTTTCTCCTTCAAATTTTGGAGCTCTTCCGTTGCAGTTCACTTTAGGAAAGAGCTGAGACAGCATCTTTGTTCCAGATAAATACCTTGACAGCTCTGATTGCCTGATCTAAGCAGTACAAAGGGAACGGCTGTGGCTGGTCATGGAGGAGAGTGCAGGAAAGTTGCAATCTGTGAGGAAATGTACTGGTGTGGCAGCGATCCAGCTCTGCGCACTCGGAAGTGTTGACAGTGATTGTCAGGCATGTGTCAGCTTAACCTCATGCAGTTATTTCTGAATATGAACAATCAGATATGCCTGGGTGGCATCCAAGAAATTACCTGAGAAGATATTTACATTTAGTAACTGGAAATAATTGATTTTTAAATGGCTTAGACAATGGTTCATTGCTGTCATTGCTGCTACAAGAGAATTGACAGTCTCTTATTTAAAGGCCTTATTAAAATAGAAACGCTTGTGTCAAGAAAGGGGTATACTTAGAAATTATGAGTTAATCACATTTATGTAAACAGAGTTGTTTGCTTTTACTACACTGTTACACTGTTTAATTTAAATTTTTGTTTTCTCGTTCATCTACAGATTATTTTTTCACATCAGACTTTTCTAGAGTCTTAAATATAGTTGGTGTTTATGGTTCCCATGACTCTCTGCGGATCAGCTCCCAACTGCAATTTTACAACCTCATTTGGCAATAGAAAACAACCATGTGCTGGAGTCAATTCAGGTTAGGCATTATGACAGTTTTATTTTCTTTCATTCAAGAAACCAGGTTATTAACAAAGCCGTACTGTGCTAACAATCCCATTACACAGAATCCATCTTTTATATACCTTGAGGGAGAAGAGCGAACTTCACTGTGTTTTAAGTAAAAAGAGAAAAATTGGGATTTTTTTGCTAAGAAAATTATTTTACTTGATTACTTTGAGAGGCTTTATGCTGCTTCTTGATGTCAGAAGTATACGAAAGCTTTAAAAACTCTCTGGTGTTATGAAGGAATGAAGATCACAGGCCCTATTTTTCCTTAGATCATTGGCAGGAGATTCCACCATTCTTCCTTCAATTTTGGCATAATTTATTCTTGATCCTAAAGCTATTTCTTTAGCTGGAAATATGTTCAAACCTTCCTAATGTATTTATGTAGCCCCTATAGCATATTAGGGTTACCTGGATGTCAACTGTGAACTTTTAAAAAGAATTATGCTTCTAGGTCTTTTGGTTATGAAAATTAAATTGCAATGTTTACACCTAGTCCATATTATCCTTCTAAATTTTTTTGTACCTGGAAGGCATAAATCTGAATTCTTCCTTCACCTGAAACTCTACAAAGCCTCGTAACAATGATTTAAAAGAATTATTTTACTGCTGATGTTTAGTAAATTGGGAAGAAAATGGAGGCATAACTGATGAGGAAACCAGGGGAAGACTTAGGAATGGCTTTTGTGTAGGAGGTGCAGGAGACAACAAAGAGGTTAGAAATGTGAAATGAGATGTAGAAAGGAGAGAGGTAGAGAAAGAAGGATGGTCCTACTCTTAAATGTAAATATGTTTTTCATCTGAGTCCCATTGAAAGCAACAAAGTACTTTAAAAATAAATAACCAAAAGCACAGTTCCTCTTAAAGCTCATCATATTTTATCATAGATCTTTTGCTGACATTGTTTTCTTATTGACGTCAATGGAGGTTTCAAAATCAATTGAAAGCAGCTGCCTGTTTTAAATACACATTGAAGTCATCAGGAGAAGCAGTATACAGTCTTTCTCTGGAATATACTTGGTAGTAGTCCAACATGTCTTTTCATCACAAATTTTTATCATCAATCAGGGACTTTGTTTATATTTGATGCAGTGTAACACATAGTAGGGCAGATGTATCAGATAAGGGTGCACTGCAATATACAACCGGTTTTACCAAATCCATCAAACTCACTTTCATCTTATTATTTATTTTGCTTTTTTGTCAGCCACTGTCAAGATTTTTGTCTTTTAGTATTTTAGAGGACAACTCTCTCTTGAGGAAACAAAGTTCAAACCCCATTGCATTAATTTCTTATATCTATTCATATTGATTGCTAGTGTATTAGGTTGAACAATTTTTACACAGTGATTTTTTTCATTGCATGGTTACATTGATATACTTGTTCAGCTTCTGATCTGGACCTCTTCTTTTAGAATAGGACTATCTTT
Source organism: Psophia crepitans (assembly GCA_013399095.1). Classification (NCBI taxonomy): domain Eukaryota; kingdom Metazoa; phylum Chordata; class Aves; order Gruiformes; family Psophiidae; genus Psophia; species Psophia crepitans. The sequence goes on along the minus strand of VWZZ01003605.1, from coordinate 48,036 downwards.
ATTTATTGAACTTAAAATCTTTTCCAAAATGACACTGGGAAAAGGTGTGCTGTTCCTGAAATCTTCTCTCTACAAGAAATTGTATGATCCTTGCTGGTTTTTTTCGGTCTTACCTTGTATAGTCAAAAGTGTCTCATGCAGAGAAGTACAAAGAATACAAACTAGTATGTGGAGAAGAAGGCCTGTCTAACTTAATGTTTAGTGAGATACAAGGTGGTTATGTTTAGGTGGGGCTAAATACTTTGTAGGTTTTGGTTTTAACCCCCCTTTCTTCTAATATTTCAAAGTAGTGAACATAAGAACTTTGCCTAAAGAAGGTTTGTACTCGCTGCCACATCTCCCAGGAAAACCAGGTGCCCTGAACCCAGCTAGCGGGGCAGTGCTCTGTACTCTGTCAGAGTGTAAAGGGATCCTCAAAGCCTCTTCATTAAATAAATATGGCATATGGCTTGATTCTTGAAGGAAAGTACTCAGGAAGGTGTGAAAGGGGGACAATAGCTACTCCCCCATAAATACAGCACCTGTAAATGCAGTATTCAAAAACCCCACAAAATCTGCTGTTGCTGAAGCTGGAAATCATGCATACAGCTATTGTATGCTATTACAGGATGGGTATGTTTGTAGTATCTTTGTATCTTCCTGGACCTGCAGAGGGTGCAAAATCTCCACGTAATGTGGCTTAGAAGAAGTTGAATTAATACTGCATTCTTCTTGTATGTTTTGTGTCTCTGGTAACTTGTAGGAATGCTTCACCAGCAGCAAGATCCTTGATAGAAACTTAATGGCAGAAAAATTGGAGATAAAAGCATTTATTGTTGCAAGCAGGTTTGTCTTTTATTCTTCAATGTCTAAGCCTAGAGCCCGATCCATTCTCTCTAGCCTAGTGCCTACCCATATGGTCCTTTGTCATCTTACCTCTTTCCTCAGTAATATAATTTCCTCTTCATCATCTCTATTTTTCATCTTTCTCTCCAGCCTTTTCTTTTTAATCTCTGTATTTATTCTGGCTAACTGCTTCTGTTTGAATGCTTACTTCTAGCTTTAAGCTGTTTCATTCGCACTGTGATCACAGTGGAGGTAAATGGCCAACTACATACTTTGGCAACACCTTTTATTTTCACATGATCTCAGAAATACATAGAATAGCAGAATAAAATACCTGTGACATTATTGTGATTTCACTTTATTGATTTGCACTGATTTATAGAGGTCTTCAATGCGAGAAAGTGTGAAGACAATGATTATGGGAAAGACTTCTTTAAAGTACTAGGGTTTTTGGTATAAAGCTTATCTGCTCTCAGAAAAGTCATTCTCTTCTGCAAAGAAAAACACATGCTTAGCGACCGTTCAATTAGAGCAGTATTATTATGAAAACCCCTCAAACTTGAAATACCTGGCAAGGGAGGTGCAGGGAAGTTTTTAGCATATAGTGGTAAAACTCATCTAACTTGTCTAACTTTCTCTTTTCATAATAAGTTTTTTTTTCCTGTTTTTTTTTTTTTTTTAAATTATGTTTATTTTTTACTGTATAATTAGCTCCATTCCAGCTTTGAAAGTGTTCAGTTACAATATGTTTGGGTATACAGCAGCCTTACCGATTCATAAGATTTATGTGATGACCCTTTGTGTAGGAATGAATGGGCACTTAAATTTGGGTATCTGGTCAAGAAGAGAATATTGTGTGGGGGGGGAGCAGGGACTTTAGCAAGTCACATTAGCCTTCTGGCTGTAATAAAAATTTCTTTTGCAGTGACCTGCTTATAGGTTATCTTTGGGTTGACAGAAAAAATCAACATGGATATCAACATAAACTCAACATGAGCCGGCAGTGTGCGCTGGCAGCCCAGAAGGCCAACCGTGTCCTGGGCTGCATCAGAAATAGTGTGGCCAGCAGGTCGAGGGAGGGGATTCTCCCCCTCTAGTCCGCTCTGTTGACAGCCTACCTGGAGTGCTGCGTCCAGCTCTGGAATCCTCAGTACAGGAAAGACATGGAGCTGCTGGAGTGAGTCCAGAGGAGGGCCACAAAGCTGATCAGATGGCTGGAGCACCTCTCCTGTGAGAGGCTGAGGGAGTTGGGGTTGTTCAGCCTGGAGAAGAGAAGGCTCCAGGGAGATCTAATCGCGGCCTTCCAGTACCTAAAGGGGACCTACAGGAAAGCTGGTGAGGGGCTGTTTCTTAGGGAGTGCAGTGACAGGACAAGGGGTAATGGGTTTAAACTAAAAGAGGGGGAATTTAGATTGGACATTAGGAAGAAATTCTTGACTGTGAGGGTGGTGAGGCACTGGAACAGGTTACCCAGAGAAGCTGTAGAGGCCTCATCCCTGGCAGTGTTCAAGGCCAGGTTGGATGGGGCTTTGGGCACCCTGGTCTGGTGGAGGGTGTCCTTGCCCATGGCAGGGGGGTTGGAACTAGATGATCCCAGTGGTCCCTTCCAACCGAAACCACTCTATGATTATGTGATCAAGAGGCAAAACGGGTATACTTATGCTAAGGCCCAGCGCGGTTCCTCATGTTCAGTGTTGCTGCGGATGATGGTGATACCAGAGAGAATGGAAGGAGCTGCCTGAGGCTAGTCCTGATCCCACTGGAAAACAGTAGACCCTGAGTCATTGTGTTTAAGGGATGGAGCTGCACGAACTAATTTTAATAGCAAAATGCTGGGAGAAGGGGATAGAGTTTTTTGTATCTTTTATACGATGTGTTTGGTTAACAGTTGTTTGATGTCTCCCTTTGGTTTGTGGCCTGTGGAGAGCAATTAAGAGGTGTTTTAGAGCTTTACTGAATAAGGGTGTGTGGTGGGTTGACCCTGGCTGGAGGCAAGGTGCCCACCAAAGCCGCTCTATCACTGCTTTCCTCAGCTGGACAGGGGAAAGAAAATATAAAGAAAGGCTCCTGGGTCGAGATAAGGACAGGGAGAGATCACTCACCAGTTACTGTCATGGGCAAAACAGACTCAACCTAGAAAAAATTAATTTATTACCAAGCAAAACAGAGTAGAGTAATGAGAAATAAAACCAAATCTTAAAACACCTTCCCCCACCCCTCCCTTCTTCACGGGCTTAACTGCACTCCCTATTTTCTCTACCTCCTGCCCCCCCAGGGGCACAGGGGGACGGGGAATGGAGGTTGTGGTCAGTTCATCACACACCGTCTCTGTCACTCCTTCATACTCTGCCCCTGTTCTAGTGTGGGTCCACCATGGGGTCACAAGTCCTGGCAGTAAACCCGCTCTGGCACGGGCTCTTCTCTCCAGGGGGCCACAGGTCCTGCTAGGAGCCTGCTCCAGCGCGGGCTTCCCAGGGGGGTCACAGCATCTTTCAGGTGTCTCCACCTGCTCTGGCGTGGGGTCTTCATGGGTTGCATGTGGATGTCTGCTCCAGTGCGTGGAGCACCTCCTCCTCCTCCTTCTCCACTGACCTTGGCATCTGCAGAGTTGTTCCTCTCACATCTTTTCACTCCTCTCTCTGGCTGCAAAAACTGCTACTTCCCCCCTCCCCCTCCTTAACTATGTTATCTCAGAGGCACTACCACTGTCGCCGATTGTCTTAACCTTGGCCAGCAGCGGGTCTGTCTTGGAGCCGGCTGGCATTGGCTTTATCAGACATGGGGGAAATTTGTAGCAGCCTCTTGCAGAAAGGCATCCCTGTAGCCCTCTCCACTACCAAAACCTTGCCACGCAAACCCAGTACAGGGTGGACACGTATTTGATGGTGTGTGTCAGCTCCTGTTTCAAGTACTGAGAAATAATTGTTACATGGAAAGGATTATTTACCCACTTAAGACCTAACAAAATTATTTCTTATAAAACAAGTTGGTGTGAGAATAGCGAACTAGCAGGAAAATTCCATCTGTTTTCTGATACTTATCCAGTGCAAGTCATATTGGTCAGAAATTTCAAAAGTAGTCCCTTAGCATAGTATAATTTGTATTTGAAGATTTGTAATAACTTTGAATAAGTGTGTACATGCAGTTTTTAAAGATGAAAATTATTAATTGTAAATAAGATGTTTGATTTAAAGATATTGTTAGGATAACTTTGTAAGAGGTGCATTAACATCATGATGACAATCTTGTGGTTTTTGTTTCCAAGAATCACAAGATTTAGATCTGCTAGAAAGAACACAGCCTCAGGTAATATGCAGTGGTAGCGAAGAGGAATATGCTACTCTTTAAAAAATTAAGGGCTTGAGGCCTGTTACATACAAATCTGCAGCTTTCTTTCAAACCAGTGATATTTCTGGTTAAATAATTATAGAGAAAGAGCCATGAGTAGCCGCCTACTCTTTGTGCAGTGTGGTGGCCTTCTCCTAGGATGCCGGTTGTACTAATGTTCAATTACTCAGAGGGGTGTGCAATGCAAGGCAATGTCACGGAGGAAACACTAATGATATAGCTTATTGCAAGCCGTGGCACATTAGGTAATGGAAGCCTTAAGATCAGGGAATTGCTTTGCAGAATTCCTCGTTCATTATACATAGATATAGGGGAGTATCTGAGAGAGCCTCTATACAAAGCTACAAATGATGAAGAATAAAATAGTGCCTTTAGATCTGTTCACACACTAGACTGAGATCGTAGCAGAAACACCTCCCTGAGCTGCACAGCGTTTCTTTTGTTTTGTGCCCTGAATGTGAGTGGCAGGAATGGCTGGTCCGAAGGGGCTGGTGCAGCGCAGAAGCCTGGCATGGACCCACACCCAGCGGGGCGGTGGGATGTTGATATGTCAGCTGGATACAGCTCTAGGGCATTATTTTAAGGACAGCCTGGCTTGAGTGTAGCACTTTAGTGTGTCATTATTTCAACAGTGTATTAACTAATACTTTATTAAGTTCAGTGGTAAGAAGGAAGCCATAGGGAAACTTGTCTCTGTATGTGGGACAATTTATTATTTCCAAACATTATCATATTGTCCTTTGCTATCAGCTGACATTTTCAGAAATCTGACTGCAGTGTTAATTTTATTTTCCACCTATCCTAGGGCATGATAATTGATGGAGGACCTTACCAGGAGTAAAAAAACCACAGTAATTTTAATCTTTTTTGCTGATGTCTTTGATTCTTTCATTTCTGCGTTAAAAACTTATCATTTTAATAAAGAGACTGATAGAACTTCATATAAATTCATATAACTTCATATAAATTTGGCAACCTGACATCAAAAGTGGAATTAGTAACAGGGATAAATAAGGATTTTTAAATAACAATAGGTGTTTGAGGGACTGCTGAAGAAAAGCAGAAGAAAATAAAGATCTTAATTTGCAATCCATTCAAAGCATGCTACCTCTGAGGGACTTAATTGTCTAAGAAACAAAGCTCTTATTACAAGAAATTATTTATAAAATCAGCAAGGTTTCTGGTACTTTGAGTGGTGTTCCTGCAATGAATTTATCATTTGAAAAAAAACCCAGACAAACAGGAATTGTTTCACGTTTACTTGTGTTTATGAAGAAGAATAGATGTGGAAGGGCCCTGCAAAAACAGCCTTATGGTAAGACAGGTGCTGCTGCCACTGGAGCCCTGGTGTTGTTAATAGCAGCTGTAAGCACAGATGTGTAGCTGTGTGGATTGTTAAACTAATTTTTTAAAAAACCATTGACTAAAATGGGAGTATGATGTGGCTCCTTAGGTACAAGATTTTAAACATATTTCTTGCCTGCATAGTTTATAATGATGCAGAGATGCTCCTAAGCTGTGAAGTTCATGTCCAGAACTGGATTTGGGCACAAACTCTTTTGGACTCATGGAGGGCAGTGCCTCTGGGACTCAGCAAAACATCTGAACAGAGTTTTAAATGCTACATTTCTCTGATAACTTGAATAGGCTCATAGAATCGTTTAGGTTGGAAATACCACTGAGTCCAACCATAAACCTAACAATATCGAGTCCATCTCTAAACCTAATACTGCCAAGTCCACTACTAAGCCATGTCCCTAAACACCACATCTACATATCTTTTAAACAGAACACTTTCGCTTTTATGTGTTCCCTCCTCCATATGCTACTCAGCACTGCATATGGACTCCTTTGTGTATGCAGACAATTCTAATTCTTACAAAGCAGTGAAATCCTGTGAGAAGTGATTTTCTTCCTGTTGGTTACATAAAGAGAAGACAGTTTCACACTCAGGAATAGCTGGTTTAGAAAAAAAGTCTGGGTCAATATATGGCAAGAGCCTGTGCAATATGCAGTAACCACTAGAAAAACTAAAATGATTAAATGGCTGAGAGAATGGATTTTAAAAATGACATTTCTCTGAATGAGAAGTGAAAGAACCTCTAATGTTTTACAATTAGGTAAGACGAGGCTAGAGTCCAACCAGGACCCTGCATTCTAGTGGAAGGTGTCCCTTCCCATGGCAGGGGGGTTGAAGCTACATGATCTTTAAGGTCCCTTCCAACCCAAACCGTTCTGTGTTCTGTAAAACCAGTATATGGTCAGAGTGACAGCAGGAAGATTTTTCTTTTAAATATCATTGGATTCTCGATTAATTTCTCTTAGCAAACAGAACACTTAGTATCTTAAATAGCAGGATGCAAATAGTCCCCCCTCCTTCCTATACAATTATTTTTCATGTGATCATTAATTTGGACACCTTTTATTTTTCTTTAACCATTTAATACCAATTAGACCAAGAGATGTTACAACTGTGATTTAACCTTTTATCAGAGAAGCTGTGATGCATTTTGAAAATTTGTTGATGCACGCACAGTTTCTGCATTAGAGAGTGGAAGAGGGGATCATCGTTTCCAGGCTCTGGAGGGCCGGCACACACAGCGGTCTTTGTCTTGTGAGGCATAAAAGTCTATGGAGAGCTGATAGAAATAGGTCAGCTTCTCCCCATCCGTAGCTCAGAGTTTTGATATAGCCCAAGCGTAACTGAAGAGAGGGAGTGCAGAAGTGCATTTGGGGATCTCCAGTTTCCTGCTATGGATCTTGGGGCTTCCTCCTTTCCTTCCACCTGTCTGTCCTTAAACAGGTTTTTTTTTTGGCACTTTGCTATCCCCTCATGGTTTCGCAAAGAAAAAAGGAGATCAACTGATATATTTTAAAGATAAAGGAGTCCAGTTAAAACCAGAATTGCCTCTTCTTTTCAGTGTAGCTGCTGTGATTACTTTCTGACTTACAAATGGTACTAATAAGTCACCGTGTTTCTAGGAGCCTTCACTGTCATTATCTTTTAATATTGAACAGGTCTGCTACATCACGCTTCTATTTTTTTTTAACAGCTTTTTAGTTTATGAAAGAAATTACATTGGAAGCTCTAGAAAGCTGAAATCCTTTCATCAACTTCAGATTTGATACATCCAGTCATCCTCACTGTGAGCTTCCAGTTCAGTCTGGGATAAGATTCCTACAGTGACCTGACTGAGCAGAGGTAAATGTATTCCCCAGCCTGGTTTTGTTTGGGAACTCCACACATATGGCACAAAATAAAGCATTTTTGGGGAAGCTTTTCTGCTGTTTTTGTGGTAATCATTCAGTCATTATCTTTTTGCAAGTCTTTGCAAATACAAATGAGATGTTTAGTCAAATTCTCATTCAAGAAGGCATGGACTTAAATTGAAATATTATGGTTCTTTGTGCAGAAAAGAACTGAGTGTAGAGAAAGACCAAACTCCCGATTTATCTCTAGAGGCAGAGGGAGAGAATGAAAGGAAGAGTTTGTCTTCTCTCAATGTAGAATACTTCTCTGGCTATGTTTTCGGGTGAACTAATAACTCCTTATAAAGAGACGCCGAAATTCTTGTAAGGCGTTTCCTACACACAACAAGCCTATGAATTTTAATAATATCAGGATATACAAATCTTCAACAAATAAAAAAAGGACTTAAGCAGGGTTTCTCATCAGAGCTACAATAACATTTCTAAAAACTTTCATTTTTGTTTAACTTTAGAATCCAGATGTTCTCTGAAATACTTCTTGAAAAACAGATTCACAGGTATCTGAAGCTGAAATACAACAGCTGAGTTTTAGTTCTCCTTGGGCGTGATTGAAACCCTATGAAAATGAGGGCAAAATTTTCCACTGTGTTGAGTATGCCTTAGATCAGACCCAGAAATGTCACTTATTGACTGTAGCATCAAAGATGGCTCAAACCAGCCCAATCATGTCGCAAACCGGTCCTTTAAGATTCTTTCTCTCTACCTGCACTTCTTAATGCACTAAAACAGCACAGCTGAGCTACGTCATGGTGCCTGTATTGATGCCCATAATGTGCCAAACACCTCTAGTGCAATTGGACTTTTTCCTAGGAAAACTTCCGATGGAATAGTCTCAAAAATCAATTTTGGATTAGGCTTCAGCGCCTTTTCTCTAAATGTAAAAGTGCTTCAAAGAAGAGTGGTAAGCTTCACTACCTCAAGTCTCTGCTAATTTGGAGACTTCTTGACGGCCTTCTGCTGTGTTATCTATGCTCATTGATACTTTTTGGCTTTAAACAAAAGCAGTGATATGTTTGAGTGAGGTATTTTCAGTAAAGTTTGAGGAAGTATTAATGCCATTAAAAAGCACAGCAAGTCCTTATCTGAAACACTACATACACATTTAGACACCTGTGTTTAGAAAGGTGGAGTGCCAGTGGAATCAAGTGGAGTAGAGATGGGGAAGAATGACTTGTATTACTAAAGGAGATTACGGGAGCCTCTCTTTTTGAAACAATCCAAAGAGAGACAAATAAAATTGAGCAGCATGCCAGGGAGGGAGTAAGAGCTACTAGTTTAAGGTTGATTTGAGGACAGCTTTTGAACAAAGTAAATTTTTTGGTCTTTTTTCAAAGCTATTTCAAAAAAGGAGTAGCCCAAAAGCATTTGGGTTTCATTTCAGTTGCAGTGATCATCTGAACTAAAACATGCACTCAAATATACCAGCCACTGGCTCTTTGACAGACTTGACAGAGAGAAAGTAAACTGGATTAGAGCAGAAAGAGAGGGGAAAAAACCCCTTTGGCAGTGGATTTGCTAATGAAAAAAATAACTTCAGAATGACTGCGTGGTAAAATCCTAATGCAGATCAGATGGTAGTTTTCATTTCAGTCAAGGAGTCAATATAAGCTCTCATGTTTATAGCTCCTAACTAAACAGCTCATATAAAAAACCCCACAGATTTAAATTTTCACTGATTTTTTTACACCAAATTATCTATCAAGAATAAAAATATTTTCTCTCTTTGTGAAAATAAATTCTTTGTAGTGCCTTCAAATAAGGACAAGACTTTGGCATGTTTATTTCTCACCATCAGACACAGTACTTTTTTTTTTTCCCAGCAGCAGTAACTACCAGTATCAACTGAGATTTTTTCTAAAACCCAGTGAGAAAACTTTAGCTATTGAAAGAAACTCCTTTTACCCATGCCAGTACTTTATGTCTTCTCTGAATAACAGAAGTTCATGGTTGTCAAGTTTTGATCATTGTATAGGAATCAACTTCACTACATCTTAAAAATATTTTTCTGTTATTAAAGGGATAATCATCTTTTGCTCTAGAAATTCCAAAGGAAAAGATTATTTTGTGAAAGAAAAGCTATTTGCTTGATCACTTCTTGGATCTCGAGGGGAAAAACCCCATAAGGCATGAGAAGAATATATCCACTGCAAATAATTGGAATATGTAGATCTGCTTGGTGTCTTGCTGATCTCACTGATGCTCAGTAGATCCACTGGAACCAGAGATCTCAGTCACAGAATTACAGATTCTGTCCTGTGTCTGATTCAGTCCTGTGTTTGAAATCTGTCAGGAATGAGAAGAACTTGTCTCTACTAAGCTGCTGCCATAGGATGGCCCTACAGAGCTCTGTGATGGCTTTTTTTACATGATCTTGCCTTGGTAATGGAGACTGTAACTTCAACACTAGCATCCTCATCAAACTTCCATTATGCTATTAACATCTTATAAAAAAAAAATTAAAAAAAATCACTAGGAAGCCTCCTTACTATCAAATGCTGAAATTCTAATGACTTTGAAAGATGTTGCTGGTTTACACTCCAGCAAGCTGAACCAAGATTATACTGTTCTTCACGTTTTATCAGAGCATTACAAATGCTGAATTCTTGTGAAGAAGCTTGTCTGTCTTTTTCCATAAATAATTAGTTTCCCCAAGCGCTAGATGCAGTTTCATTAAAGCTTTGTTATGCTGTCTCTTTTATTTCACACTAGTTGAGTTTATGTGTGGAATTAATTTCTTCTGTGCTACTGATTTGCAAACAAAATGGATTGCTAATTTGACATGTACAAGAAAATTGGAAACTGAGCTGACATAAAACACTTGACTGCTTCCAAGTGTTTTGTTGTACATGCTAGAAAATATCCATAAAGTAAGGTGTGTTAATCAGATACTGGTGTGTCAGTTTGGAAACGGAGCCCCTTTTAATGTGATTCTAAAGTACTAACCACATCACCACAATGGTGCTTGTTATTCTGCTGTTGTAACTTACCTCTAGTATACATTATTACATTTTCCGTTTCACTGACTTCCATAGCCTACTTACCTGACTCATAGTCACATGAAAATATACACACAAAGGAAGATTTTGGATTTTTAATTTACGGAAACTTTTGAAATTGCCTTTTTCTTATCTTCCTTTTCTATCATTCTGGTGGACTATAGTGCTTTTAAATTCTTGCCATGTCACTATAAATCACAAATCTCACTTGGCTAATCCATATGTTCTTTGATCTGATGGCATAATATGCAGTTTTGTAATATTTATATAGTCTGCCTTACAGTGGTCAGCTTCAGAATGGTTCCTTCAACGCTAACATCCCTCCCTTGAAAATCATGCCAGGTTTCTCCAGCACTCCTGTAAAAACTCATAATATGTGCCAGCATAGGATTTATTTTTTTTTTCAGTCGAGTTCAAATCTTTTCAGGTCAGACACACAGAGAGTAGAAAAAATCATAGAATCATAGAATCATTAAGGTTGGAAGAGGCCTCAAGGATCATCTAGTCCAACTGTTCCCCCACCACCTATTACCCACTAAACCATGTCCCTAAGTACCACATCCAACCTTTCCTTAAACACCCGCAGGGACAGTGACTCCACCACCTCCCTGGGCAACCCATTCCAATGCCCGACCACCCTTTCTGAGAAGAAATTTCTTCTGATCTCCAACCTAAACCTCCCCTGGTGCAACTTGCAGCCGTTCCCCCTTGCCCTGTCTCTGGTTATCAGTGCATTTTTATTTCTGACGATGGCAGCCTCGATTGTGCTGCCCATCACAGCTATTGACTAGTTGCAGAGGTGATAACTATCAGTGTGGTAGGTGGGTAAGGAAGATGAGGGTGAAAATTATTCCTAACTAGCTGAAGTCAGTAAGAGTCTTTCCTGACCTCTAGATCCATGATGCTACAGTTCAGCTTGTAGCGTCCATTAAAAGCATTTTCCTTTTATAGAGGACGATGACCTCCAAACCTATTCAAATTTTATTTCAGGGGAAGGTTGACTCTAAATGACCTTTGTGACCAGGATCCTTCCTTAATGTTCTTCTAGGAATACGAACCTTTTTCTTGCCACTTAAAATAGGCTACTTTCACCCCAGTTTTTAGCATCATTCTCTCCTGTTGAGTCTTTCTTGTACTTAATGCTCTTAATTACAGACTATTGTGAAGATTACACAGCAAAGTAACACAGAATGATCTGTTATCTGCACTTTGTATTAAGTAACAGCAGTCTGTGGGAGGTGCAGTCTCTAATTGCTATGAGGGAACTGTACCGAGAGCTGAATGAAGCATTAGTCTAGTTTGCTAATGACTAGGCACAGAATGTTTCTCTGTCTTGTTGTCTTTATCATTTCATATAAACACCAGACTACAGTCTGATGACCCTTGTGTAGAGTATTGCCTGCAGAAGGTGGCTGGCCCCACAGCTGTGCGTGGCGCACTTTGTTGTGTTATGTTCCATGAAATATGCGGCTTTGGTGCGGGGAGAAGTGGTTTTGAAAGCTGCCACACCTACAGCTGAAAAAGGTCTTCAAGCCAAAGGGCCTTCTTACATAGAGGATTTTGAAAGGGGCCATGCAGAGCTTGTCAGTCGGCTGGATTAGATACCTTTGGAATTGGATTCTCTCTTGCCTGCACGTGCAGTCTGTTCCTGTTAGTCGTGTCACTTTCTTACCCCGGCAGCCCTTTGCTCTCCTCCCCCCTTGCTGCCCACCCCCTCTTACCTTCCTTCTGCTACTTGCGCTCATCTCCTCTACAGTCACATTTGCTTCACCTTTGCTGCCCTGGATTCGCTTGCTGCTTCTTTTAGCTTTATAATGAAACACAGTTAAAAGAAAGTATATGTTGCATGGCATCAAACTGATGCTTTGATCATGGAGTCGGTCTTCTGTTCCTATCCGCAATGGAAATCTGTGTCATACGCTTTTCAACTGCTTTAATTAAAAGCAGCAGAGCCAGAACTTGGATACCCCAGTTTTATTTTGTTTGGTTTTGTTTTGTTGGGCTTTTTTCCTCTTTTGCCTGTTGCTGTTGTTTCCCCCTTTCCTGTTATAAGCTCTTAAGGGCAGGGACTCTAACATACACAAATTTGAAAAACAGCAGCAGGGAGATGGCCATGACATGAGCCTGGCTGTGACAGAGTAGGTTCACACTTGAAGAAGTCAAGTCACGGGGAGAGCAAGCCCTCTCTTGTCTTCCTGCTCAAAGCAGCCAGCGACTTCTCTCTTCTGGCATCTTCTTGTTCTCCTTCTGTCCCTGCAATTCTGCAAACACTTGATAAATTAGTCACTTTCTAGATCAAATTTACTTGAAATGCCAAATGTTTTCTAAAGATTAATTACTGGCCTGGGTCTCCAGTGGGCATCATTTTCCTTTCATTTGACTCCTGTGGCTCTGAAGATCCAAATTGCCTCAGCATATGCGTCATTTGCAGTCCCTGTTGCTGTGAGTCACCAGCGCTGAAAAAGTGACTTAACGTGTATCATGGGTGTTTTTTCACACAGCACAAGTGAAAATGTGTTCTTTTCTAACTGTGACACTCAAGTAAACTCCTACATCAGGAGAATGCAGGGACATTCTCTGCTGTAATACGGAGTGGATTGTGTATTTCAGAAGTACGAGGGAATACACTACTTATTCCTTTGCAGTTATCTTAGGATAAGCCAAACAGTGGGAGAACTAGTCATTTGTGATATGGAGGTCAGGACCCTGTGGGCACAAATAAATCTTAATGGCTCTGACCTGCCTCACTTGGAGCCTTTCTTACACCCCTGTCCACTTAAGAATAGGGCTTCTGGGGGGCTAAAGTTGATCAAGGACGGCAAGGTTTGCTAGCACTATCAGGACCCTGACAAGTCAGTTAAGTAGGGTTGGGTTTTTTTCCCTTTTCTTTGTTTTTTTCTCCAGTAACAGTTTCTAAAGTAGCTGAACTTTTTCTATGCTGTGTGCTGACTTGCAATGTTAAAAGAAAAAAAATAAATGCCCAAAACCAACAGTGACACAACATAAGCATCCTCCCATGCATGACCTGGGTATTGTGGCTGTTCTAGGTGGTGAGCTGTCGCAACCATTGCTGCAGAAATCCCATAATCAGAAAGCAGGCAAGCCTTTTCAGCTTGTATCAGACAGGTAAGTCTTTTAACTTGTGCATAGCTCAGGGAAGATAGAATAGATAGGCAGCTATTTTTCTACTTAATGCTTTTTTTTCCCCCCATCTTAAGGCCCAGAGCTAAATGTATCTATTTTGTTATCTACAATCTGTTGCAATAGGCCTATGACAACATAGGCTAGCAATAAGAGAACATTTAACATTAACACTTAGAGTTACCAACAGCAAATATAGTACTCTGATTTTTTTGCATCCAATCTGGGTTTTAAAAAGATAAATAAGTTATAGTGTCATACCTTCAAATAGATTTTTTCTATACCTTTTCTATACTTTTTCATGCACTATGATTTGTATGGTTATTTATTACAGCATTTATATACTGATGGCATGATATCTTCTGGCCACAGCTTTTGTATTTTAATGCTTTTCATTTTCTTGCCAGTTATTTTACCTATTGGACTTCAAAGTGTAGACACTAAGGAGCTGGTGAATCAAGAGACTCTTTTTGGTTTTGGATCTTCCACCCTGTTGCCCAGTATTCTGAAGAGGGTATCTCTTGCTCAGTTTCTCTGTTAGGTAATGCAAGGTATCGAAAAAGAGGTTTAAGCATGAGTCTGAAAAACAAGTCAGATTGCAGAAAGAGAAGCTAATAAAGACTGTTCTGTGCTCCCTATGCGATTTTAGTTGCTCTGGTTAGCTGGTAGTAATGATAAGACCGAGACGCAAGAGAGAAAGCGGGGAAGATGTGTTGCTATGTGTTATGTGTCTGAGTCTCAGAAAATTAAAGTCTCTGTAACTTTCACAGTGCCTTGATTTGGCTGTGACAGCAATACCTCTTTATTAGCTCCTATCTAGCTACTGGGTTGCAGATTTCTGTATTATACCTGGATCAAAGTGTACCAGTTTCATGGTTGCTGTTTGAATGAGTGACACAGCTGCAGCAGCTATCCTGGCTGGTTTGCTACTGATCCATTTTCGTCAGTGTCTCAGTCTCCTGTGCTATCAGCCCTGCTCCTCCGAGTGCTCCTGCAGCTTGAGAAAATGTCAGACAATAAAACTGCCTTGTCAGAGACTGCTAGGAAAAACTAAAATGACAGCTAGAACNGTTGGGGTGCATCAAGCACGGCATTGCCAGCCGCTTTAGGGAGGTGATTGTCCCACTCTACACTGCGCTGGTGCGGCCTCACCTCGAGTACTATGTGCAGTTTTGGGTGCCACAGTACAAAAAGGACATAAAACTATTGGAGAGTGTCCAGAGGTGGGCAACAAAGATGGTGAGGGGTCTAGAGGGGAAGACATATAAGGAGAGGCTGAAGTCCCTTGGCTTGTTCAGCCTGGAGGAGACTGAGGGGAGACCTCATGGTGACCAACAGCTTCCTCACGAGGGGGAGCAAAGGGGCAGGCGCTGATCTCCTCCCTCTGGTGACCAGCGATAGAACCCGAGGGAACGGCACGAAGCTGCGTCAGGAGACGTTTATGTTCTTAATGGAGAGGGTGGTGGGCCACTGGAACAGGCTCCCCAGGGAAGTGGTCACTGCACTGAGCTTGGCTGAGTTCAAGAAGCGTCTGGACACCACTCTCAGTCATCTGCTCTGCTTGGGCTGGTCCTGTGTGGAGCCAGGAGCTGGACTTGATGATCCTTATGGGTCCCTTCCAACTTGGGATATTCTATGATTCTATGTCTCCATGCCATCTCCTGTCAGTTGCTGTTTCTCTTTCATACCTCCTGCCTGCCTTCCCAGCCCTGTAAGTCTGTATGCTGTACTACTTTTACCAGTGTTAAGTGTGACTTAATCTTAGCCTTACAACAGAATCAGCCCTTCTCCTGGTGAATAGGTGGTCTGGTGTATTTTTTAATTGTGTGCATCCCATAGCATGCAACTTTAAAAAAAAATAAAAATTAAAAGGGATCTGAAAGCGTCTGCAATTAAATTCAAAGTACTAATCTCCAGAACCTTGAAACTGCCTACAGCTTTTCTTGCAAATACTTGTTGGGGAAAACTGTTTCCACTGTTAATGGAGGTGGATATGAGGCAAAGCAGTTGTCACAGTTCAACAAGCAAAGAAAATTTGTCTGTTTGTTTTTCTTACTGTTGTTGCTCTCATTAAAGCAATGCTCTCACTGGAATATCTAAATAGCTGTAATACTTGCCAAAGGAATGATATTTCTTTATTACAGTGTAAATCAACTCTCAGCACATTTTTGAGTACAAACACAAATAAGATGCTTCAAAAAAACCCCCACCTAATGTAAGTTGAATCTTCTAGTCTTACATTTTGAGAAGAGTGTGTGTGGAAGTCATAAACAGGACCATATTTTATTCCAACTTTTCCTCTGGCCTGAAGCCAGAATTGCTGCTCATGCTAGGGATACTTATGCCCAAACTGCTTGGGCTGGTGGTAGGACACCAAGGAGGTCTGAGAAGGCACTTCAAGAGGCCGCATCGTAAAGGATGGTTTGGAGAATGGGAGGAGGAGAAGTCTGTTGGGATCATAAAGGAGCTTATTTTCTTGCTCTCACAGGCACCATGTTTTATAAAGTCTTTTATGAACTTGCTGTGAATTTATGAGTTTATGTGCCTTTTATGAACTTGCAGAAATTGCAAGCAGGTGTTCAGATCCCAAGGTTTCTCTGTCTAGTTGACTAGTCTACTTCATTTTATTAACTGGTACTTCCAATTTATCAAATCTTCCCTTTTCATACAGAAAACTCTTGTTACCGGTATTAGTCCATTTTATTTATCTTTCATTTTGAAAAATTTTGAACTCCAATTTTTAGCTCCAAAATTATATTTGCGATGTTCCTCCTAAAATGTCCATGTTGCTTTAGTGCAAGTAAAGGTGTCCAATGCTGTCACCTCCTGTAGGCTCTGATTTTTGTTTGAGGGAAAAAAAAATCAAACAACAACTTTCCAGCTGTCATTGTGTGGGACTTCTGGGTCCTAGCACTATCAGTAGCAGTAAGACCTGTTTTCCATCAAGACTTTGGCTGCCATAGTCCTATAATGAGCCAACAATGGAAGCATTGCTGCAGGACATGGGCTCAGGCTGGCTCTGGGGCCATGATGGGACAGAATGGCTGGAGAACCTGGGAGCTTTCTCTTCCTCCAGCACTTGCTGTGCAAGGCTGGGAAGGAGCATGTACACCCCACCCCCCTTTCACCAGGAGAGTGAATAGCTGGGATCTGCGTATCTGCTCTCCAGTGTTCATAGGTATTCTCCAACTGATATAATTAAAAACCTAATTGCGGTGGTTCAAGGTGGGGAAGATATATTAGATAATATTTTTCACTGCCTTGGGGCCAGCGCAAGATTGTTTCCTGTAAAATAGTTCACTGACTTCAGGGCAAATTGAGGTCTATAAGCAACATGCAGGCTCAGGTTGTTATTGAAGAGCTGCAAGGCTCGTATATACATCTTTATTAAAACTTTTATTAAAAAAAAGAGGAAGGTATTTCCATGCCCACTTGCTACCTTATTTCTCTGTGATAAAAACACATTTATTAGTTTTGTGTGCTCAAAGGGAAGTAGAAAGTAATAATAAAGAAAGAAATTAGAAATGAGGAAATACTTGGCCTTATTAAGTCCATGGAAGCTTTTGGGTGGCTTGGAGTTTCATCCAAAGCCTCATCCCTTTTCCAGTTTATTTCACTGAGATATAATAGTTGTAAAAGGATCTTACTTTGCCCATCTTATTTAGAATTTTAAAAAGGAGGCATATAATTCATAAATATCTCAATTTTCAGGGTAAATGAGTCTCTTCAGTCATGACCAACATGGAGTCCCAAGCTGGTTTAGGAGTCATAGCCACAGCAAGAAACAATAGACACTGGCTGCTCTCTGAAAATCCTTTGGCTAAGTTCACAAAATGATTTTTTAATTTTCCTCTCTGTCCTGAAGCTACAAATCTTCAGGAAATACGCTTTGACTCCCTTTTGTCAACCATGCCATACGCTGTGATCCTATATCATGCTGTCTTTACAGTAAGTATTGCTGTGCAAGCTATCCTAGATCTTGCTGATGTGGAGTTGTACTGAGGCTATGGTATTGTGTCACACCAGACTGAAAAATGTATTGAAACCCTATTGAGTCCTGGCAGTCCTGGGTGCCCTTTGCACATCTTGCTTCCACATCTGCCCACTCTTGGGTAGTAGAGTTATTAGAAACTGCCACACCACCTTTGTATTCACCAATGGTGCCAAGATTTCTGTATAACCATAGTCACCAAGTAATCTCTGGCCTCAAATAGTGAGGTACTTCTCTTGTCTTCAGATGGAAGAAGATCTCACAAGGCACATGTAATCACCCAGTGCAGCCTGTAAGTCATGTGCTGAGAAGCTCTCTCATATACTTATCAAAGCTTGATTGTTACTAAAGTTTAAAAAAGAAACAAAAAAACCCAATAAAACACCTCTGCTGTGAGCAACACAAAAGCAACTTTCTGCAAAGACTAGATTAAATGGGTGCAGCCATAAAACCCTTTAGGTAACCTGGTGTTATTAAAGTCCCTGGCTCCGTGGTTCTGCTGAGATGCTCTGAACAGCAGTAGTAGCACTGTGTAGAGCTGTATGGGTATGTGAGGGCAAGAAACCTGAGGACTTGATGAGGAGTAGATGCAAAAACCTGTAAATATTAGCAAACCAAAGTATCCATCTTTTTGTGCGGAGTGATGCAGGAGAAGAATATGTTTAAAACTGCATACTCTCAGCCTCACTGAAGCTTAATGAATGATAATAATTGCAGCAAATTGCTTCCATCTCACTACTAGGCAAAGCCAGCAAGCTGAAAGTTGTCTCTTCTAAAGTATTATTGTGGCTGGCATGCAAAGGGCAAGGCCGGAGGTTTCAGGTTAAGTAATATTGTGGTGAACTGCTGCCTCTAAGTGCTTGCAATGTCAATGTCCTTGAAGCTAGCAGTAGGCAGACCCAGTACTCCTACCCTTTCCAGCTATGTATGATGCAATTTGGTGTATGGGCTCTCTGAAGCTCCATCGTACTGCAGGACCAAAGGAGAACTGTGGCTCCCCTATATAGTACAAGCTGGGCTTGATTTCTTTTCACGTCGAGGTAGAGGGCTTGACTGCTGGTGGAGAGAGTTCATCTGCATCATCAGCCTGTAATTCACGTACTAAGAAGCTTCCTCCCATAATCATGAAAGTCTGATTGTTATGAAAGTTAAAATAAGTGTCTCTGCTGTGAGCAACAGCAAAACATGACACCAGAATGGCTTGGCACTTGCTAACACTTAATCTGCTATGTGTCAAAGGTGAGTTAAAGCTTAGAAATCAAGCCTATTAACTGAGCAAACATCATATTACCTGGATCAGTTCCTGCAACCTGACAAACCAAAAATACCACAATGAAGCAGAGATTCATGACCTTTATAATTTGTTGTCATTGCATAAAGTTAATAAACCGGCTATACATACAGCACTGGAATTAGAGAGTTTTGCTCCCTGTTCTTTTCAATATCTTGAATCTCTAAACTAATTGGAGTAACTTAATTCAAGCATATTTACATATTGTGTACAAAAGTAGGGATTAGAAATGACTGCTGTTTAGAGTAACTTTAGCTTAAGTAAAGTCTCTCTGTGGCAGTCTAAATAGTAATGGACATGCAAGTATGTTACAAAGTCACTCTCAAAACTTTTTGAAAACACTGACAGTGTCTGAGTATCTGTTGGAATTTTTCAGCTTGCTTCAGTACTCTTGTAAAAGATAGCCTGGAGAGGTTATTTATCTTTTCTCAACTAGGAGCTCATGGAATAGTTAATATTGCACTGTACTTGTAAGGTTTTTGTTTGTAAATATGTTGAAAAAAAGTCTCCTGAGACAGTGATATGCTGAGTTATATCAGCTAGGAGTCTGGGCCAAAAGGCTTGCATAAGTCGCCTTTACAGATGGTGGTGATGAAAAAGCAGAACTTTGAGATGCTACAATACCACTAAACCAAGTTAGAAACATTGAGCCATGTCTCAGTGACTCTGGAAACAACAGAGCCAACATCTGTGTTTGTTTCAAGACAGAAAAACTCCAAAATTTTCCAATGAGTCTTACTGGGTTCAAAATGTCTACTGTTCAAATTGGCACACTGAGAGAATTAAAAACTGGCATTCATCTTGCATGGGTTATATTAAGTTTATATACTGAGGTTGGCTTGAGACAGACACTAACTGAAGCTGTGAAGGAACATTTTACTGTGCTACCAAACTCCACATTTTTATTATTTTTAGTAAAAAGGAATAAGCTGGGCCAAAAAAAAGGACTGAAAACACAATTGCAGGCTGCGATAAGCGAGATGTTTTCAAGTGAATTTAATAGTGGTACCTGGGATTAGACAGATACAGGAGGGAAGTCTTCAGTTCTGTTGTGAACTTTTTCTTCTCAATGAAATATCATAGCACTGCTAGGAACACCACTATAATGGCTGTGCCAACCAAGAAAAGGTTGGATCGAGTCTGTGGTGGTGATAGGAAGCTACAATAGAATAGAATAGTGCTCTGGGAAGTCCTTGAGGTTTCAGGCCTTCAAGTGCAATAAAGTTTTGACTTAGAGTACTTGCTAGTCATTTATGTTACACTTTTGTCAGGTGGCAATTCTCAGCTGTAAACCCTGTCCATGCCAGCTGAAGCTTCAGACTGTACATCCCAAAGCAGGTACAAGTCTAGTATTACCACTTAAGGTTTAACTATGCTCTTAAATTTTAACTTGGAAGCAGAAGGACCAAAAATCAATTCAGGCTAAATTTTATTCCTGAAGTACTGTCTTTTGGATTGCCTCAGCAATCATGTTTCCATGCCACTATTTTCTTTTCTCATTTTTGCAAAAGACTCCCTGACCTGTTTTGGAGCTGACCTGACATGTCCGCTAGGCTGAGAAGGAGGTGAGTACACAGGAGAAAATACAGTTTCAGGTCATATGTTGGGGGGAAAGGGGAGAGAGAGAAGCGGACTTTGAAACCACATGGCTGCATCAAATAGCACTGAACAAATTGCCATTTGTCTTGGTCTGGGAACTTTTCAAATAAGGGCATGTGATCTCCATAGTACGTGTTGGAGTCTAATGTGAGAGATTGTGTAGGTTTCAGCATATAATGTGCAGCAAACCCGACGTGTGTGTGTGTCTTGGCCACCGAGACACAGCCTGTGCAGGAGGTGATAGGCAATGTCTTGGTTCCTCTGTGCATGCTCTACATAGAAGAATGCTTGTGTAGGGAGTTTTGGTTGTCTAAAATCCCATCAAAGGTAGCACTGGGAGTGGTCCGACACTGGGGGCCAGGGGAAGCGCCTCAAGGTGCTGGCTAGCCTACCTTTGAGCTTCCTATTAAATCTGTACCCACTATGTTGTTGCAGCCTGAGGAAAGGGCCCTTACACTTCCATGTGTAAATGAAGTACCTTATAGCAGGTTAGACCGTGTAAATCAAATCCTGTGTTTTTAAAGTGTTTCATCATTGGAAACTTTACATCTACTTCAGCCACTTCAGTGTTGTATTGTTTAACTAAAGGACTTGTAATGATTATTTTTTTTTGAAGATTTAAGAAAAAGTATGAAGAAAATTAATTTTAGAAGGTCTCAACCAGCTTAAATGATTGAAGAAGTTGTAGTTGGAAGAAATAGGAGTAGAAGCATTTGGGAAATTGCCTTAAAAATAATCTGTGAATCCTGCAGTGTGTATATTCCAGGTACTATAAACTGCCAAAATCCTGCCAACGTCTCAACACGCTTCTGCCCCTTGCATGGCCCACAGAGTCAGTAGAGATGGTTGTCTGGGGCTTTGCTGAACCCATGCGGCTCAGTCAGATTGTAGGTCATGTCACAAGCTGAGAGATACCTTTGAAACTAATTATAGAACATTTCTGTCTATTACATAAAATACCTAAGAGAAAAAGCTTGAGTCTGTAAGTGCTACTGTAACACCGATCAGTAACAATAATAAAAAGAGGTCTTTTAGAAGTAATGAGCATGTAAGAAGAAGGAGTTAAAATGAAAATCAGTAGGCAAATTCAACTGCAACTGACTCTGCCAGATGCATGCTATAATTTACACTCTCCAGGATTTGTTTACATATTTATCACCCTATGTTGACACTTAAGTAAATATACATACACACAGAGAAACGTGCAAATATACATATATTCATTTAGAACTACAAGGGGGACTTTCGTTATGTAGAATAGTAGAAAGAGTCATGTGCTCACAATCAAATTCTAAAACTCTGGCTACTGCAACACTGTACAGGAAAATGAAATCTGTAGAATCATAAAGAGTTGGGACCCTTCTGAGTTATCTCTTTAAGACAAAAGCTGTGGACATGATGAGACTAGTGTTGCATAGGATCTAGAATTTTCACATCTGAGTTTAGTTGCTGATGTTCTGAACTTAAATTAAAATCAGAAATAAAAATATCTTTCTGGAATTTAAAAAAAATAATACTATTTTGGAAAGATCAAGGACATCTTCTGGACTTCGAAGTTGTCAAAGTGAGCTTGTTACATGCCTAGCTTGCTGGTTAATTAATGTTTTTTTCACCTTCTCTAATGTGTTACACTGAAGATCTGCAGAAGTGAAGACTTAAGCAGGCCAAGGATGTGGGATGCTCACAGCCCATGAGATGTGCAGCCAGGAAGCCAAAGGTTCTAGAAATAAGAATATTTTTGCCTTAAGCCATAAGCTGGTTTCTGTTACGCAGATCTGGCAGGCATAAGATAAAGCTTGAACGCTTTCATTCCTCTGTGCCCTCTGAAAATGAAGAAATAATTGGATGGAAGTAGATTTTAATCTATTACCCTTCGAAGAGTACCAGGATTTGTGCATGTGTTTGTTTTACAGTGAGCTCATGCCGCTAGTCAGCTTTCTTCCTGACCATAAAGTCTTTTTAGAAGAAAGTATATTGCAGGATTTTTCTGAACCTCAAGATGCTGGCTGTGAGTAGGCCATATAAATACAGACCTGGCACTGAGGTGTCCTGCTTCTGCCACTTTCTATTTTTGGGTCTTCACATTTTACATAGTATCAGTGGTAAATATTTTACTGCACAATATTCCAATGAAGCAGCATCATCAGTTCCTCCAAAGGAAGAAGATATCTCATGACATGTATTACTTCTATCTAGAGCTCTATGAAATCTGCTGCTTTATTCAGGAAAATAATTATCTTTTCCTCAATAAATTGCATAAGCTATTTTACATTTTTGAGGGTAGACTGTGTGGGTCTTCGAACTTTGGCTTTTGAAATATTGAGGGGTGTTTGACAACATCTGATCTGTGAATTCTACTTGTTGATGTGCCATAGACAGAATCCATTTGCACGTAAGAGTACAGGTGGTAAAAGATATGAATGGTAGCTTGTTTTTTAGTTGGTACTCAAGGAAGAGATGCTATGCAGCTCCTAATGCACTGCAATTTTAATTTTGGTTAAAGCCACTAGGTAGTGCTCTGTTATGACTGCTTTCACCCTCACACTCACTGAAGCCTGACTTTGGGAAAGATACCGGTGTCACTTAACTGTCAGGTGTGGTCACTTGCAGGCAGAATGACTAAGAACAAATTGTAGGAAGTAAGGCAAGAAGACTATGAGAAAAATAACAATTTCTTCTCATCTCTGCTTCCTCACAAGAATAAAGAAGCTTGGACGAGAATCTTAACTTCTGAAATGCTTGAGGTGAAATAAGTTGTGGCACTCTACTGGTAGCTGCAAGATAAGCACTCATTAACATACAGGCTCAAGAGAAAACCCAAATGTTTTAACAACCAAAGGGACAATACTGATCACCTTCTTTACACCTTAGAGTGCTGACCATAGTGTTTCATGGGACAATTTCTGCACTGACTCATTGTCTCAGAGTGAGCTAACTGATTTTTGAAAGATGTGCAATCTTCCTCTTGCAGGTAAGCTTGTAATGTTGGTGACTCCCAACTACTCTCAGTGAGCCCATGGTGACAATATCCTTCTCTAGTCCAATGTTATACCTACACTGGTCTCTGTAGGTATTCCCAAATTAACTCTAGGTTAGATATTAAGGTTACCAGACGTGGACAGTCTGTAGTGGCATGGAGTTTGGTATGAAGTCTTTACACCCTGTCAGGAAGCAGGGTAAGGACTTCAGGAGAGCTTTGCAATTGTTGTTGATTTTCACAAGCATCAGGCTTCCCAGAGAGGTTGTGGAGTCTCCTTCTATGGAGACATTCAAAACCCGGCTGAACGTGTTCCTGAGTGGTGTGCTCTAGGTGGCCCTGCCTTGGCGGGGGGGTTGGACTAGATGATCTTTCGAGGTCCCTTCCAACCTCTACGATTCTGTGATTCTGTGACCTTGATAACATATGGGTGTTCATGTCACTGATCGTTGGCCTTGTATTAGTAGACCTGGCAGCTATAATTTAAAGATACATTAAGGCAAATATCCCATATCACTATTGTAATTAGCTTAGCAGAAAAACTGGCTGAGAGAGAGGAGATAACAAGGTCACATTTGTGATCAGATTTATCTGCTAACAGCAAAAATGTAAATAAAAATAATTATAAAGAACTCTCTTTGTCAAAGGGTGGCCAAAGATTAGCTTTCCAACTCACATAATTTGGTCTAAAGTTACAGACGTGGAAATAATAGGCAGCTGGTTTCATTTGGGAGACACACGATACAGTTCTTCTGCAGCCTTTTCCCTGCCACAAATTTAGGCAAGCTTTGCATGAAACAGAAATAATACTTGCACTGTGCTTTTGAAGAGATTGTGGGCCAAGCCAAGAGAGCTGGAGTGGAGCAGGAGAGCCAAAGGATAGCACAAACCAATAATGAAAGCAACATGTGATATCATCTGGCCACAGAAAGATGAGAACGGTGGTGGGATTTAATGGTTCATTTTGAAATACCCCTTGCAAGGAAAGGAATGTGTTCAGGGATTAGGGAAGGGTCCTAGGAATTAGGAAAATTGGGGTTTATTTCTGACCTTGTCACGTCCTATCTGTAAGATCTTCTATCTGTGCCTCAGTTTCCCAGTTCAAGTAAATGCTCACATCAAAGCAGCTCTGTGGGTTCCTCCATTGAGGCTTGTAGCCTCTTTTGGGAACCCAGCTGAAAAGCTGAATGAGAGGATGTCATTATTTTAATTGACTATTAGATGTTTTGTATTTCGGATGAAACAAATCTAAATAGAGTGAGTTCTGTACAAGAAATGAGAAGGAAAATCCCCACCTATTCATGTTTTAAATAGATTCACCTTTCATTTGGTCCTTCCTGAGCACATCTAGTTCAAACATCTCTGACAAGTGCTCCATAAAGCTTCATTTCTGCTAGGAAGCATGTTTGGAATAGAGTCTCTCAGATCCATTAAACACAGATAATGTTGTGTCTAAAGCGAGCGCTGCCATTACTGCTGCACCATCATGTCAGTGCTGTGCTGGTTTTGGAGCCTCTGATGGTACTGTGGCCTGGCCTTCAGCTCTGAAATGGGTCAGAAGGGAGGGGAGGGAAGAAAGAGGAAGCCATGAAAATATTTTTGCAGTGGTGTGGCAAAGAGAATCCTGTTTTGGGTGATGAAGTCATCTTATGAGAATATTTTCCCCTCACCTATCGATGAATGGTGTCTGGCAAAGAACCCATTAAGGCCTGATGATATATGCAGAAGCTTTTCTTTATGTGGGAGGAAAAGCGTATATCTTTCAGTCACCAGAGGAGAGTGTCATGCTTTTGAAATTAACCTGAGGAATATTTAGAAGGCAATTTAAGGACTGAAGTTCAAAACATTTCTTCTGTGAGAAAATGAGGCCCTAAAAACATCTTTATGGCTGCTTGTTACGACAGCACGGTTGGACTGTGTTCCAGGAGTACTGAAAATTAATCTGTGTTTCTCTATTAGGAAAGACCATCTTGGATTTCTCCGCTGGACCGAGAATGACGTTGGGCACACCTTAAAACCCATAGATTACAACCCGTGGATTCTATATGAGTTCATAGACACTGAAGACTTTGAGGGAAGCTTTAGGAAAGAGGAGCTATTTTTGGTCACCAGGATGAAACACTAAGAAATATTAGGTAAGGACTTAGCGTGTTGCAAAGAATTGGAGAGCAAATGAAGTTATCTCTTCACATTCAAAGAACCTGTATTTGTCATCCCAAAGTGTCAGCTATACGAGAGCTTTGCTGTTGAGCTCCTTCCCATCTTCCCAGTTCGAGACAGCGGGAGCCTCAACAGAAATTTTGTGTTCGCAGCCATCGTTTAGTTCAATCGGCAGCTGGGAAAGAGGGAAATGCTCCGTTCACACAGCCACCACTAGAGGCCATCACAAACCTCAGCAAAGAACTGAAAAGCCCCTTAATTTCTAGTATAGTGCAAATTTACAAAGAGAAACCACAGAAGTAAGGCCATAACCTGTGTCCCATATGAGCATATGTTTCATGTCTTCTGTAATGAAAGAAAATGTTGCTGAGCTTACATCAAGGTCAGGATGGGGAGAGAGGTTGGGTATAAGTAATATATTTTTCATCATCATTGTAGTTTTTGTGAGGGTAATACATATTATCTCTGTTTTGTGGAGAGGAAATACTAGGCCCAGAGAGGATAAGAGACTCACACAGATTATTAGGTATTGCTACTAACTCTTGCTTTAAAAGCGTAACCTGCTTTGGGTCAGAGATTATAGCATTTTTAATCACTAGGCTCAGACATCACATTATGTTACAATGAAGAAAATGGACCACAACTCTCTTAAAATTCAGTCTTTAGTTAATATGGTGAACAGAGCAGCCTTGCACTGAAGTGCTGTCTTTTCTGGAGCGAGCTGTTAACACCAGTTTCCCAAAACTCCCCGAACAACTTGTAAACCAGATTCACGTTCAACACTGTAGCCGAAGGATCAGGAAGCCTCCTATAGCATTTTTCCACTGTTCCATGCAGGAATTTGGCTTAGCCAGACTAAAAAAAGCATAATTAAATAAAACCTAAGTGGAAGGAGATACCCATACCACCTTTCACCCCATTTAGGAGTGCGCCCAATGCAACATATTTTGCTGTGTCCTGCATAAGAGGAAATGGATTATATTCAACATTGTGACAAATTATTTCATAAAAAGTTGGCTTTTCTCCATAGAAAGCCTCCACCTATCACTTTCTTCAATAAATATTGGCAGCGGCGACCCACAGTTGCCAAGTCAGCCTTTCACATTGCCTTGTACATTACTTTGCAGTGTATCCTAGGACACGTTACCCAGTTAGAGTCCCATATTGGTACCACATACAGGAGACACATCAGGCTGAGGAATGATCAACAGATCAACACCTTCTTTGGTGCGTGCAGATTTTTATTTAAAAGTCAGTAACACTGAGATCTGAGTCATCAATACATGTTTTAGATGTTACTGTTCTCACTCCCTCTCATTCTCCATGATGTTTGACATGTCTGATGGGACATTTTGAATGTAGAAATCCCTGGCCTGCAATTAAGATGACAAAGCCAGGTTGAAGAGTTTATTTGGGAGGTACTTGTGCAATCACAGAAGTCATGATGTGGTAGGAAATACCAAAAGGGGGCAATGATACGCGTACCAATGGTAAAATAATTGTCTGTGATAGTAAGATGGTTATCTAGTGGACAGAGAAGGAAACTGTTGGCTTTCAACATGTTTGGATTATGTTGTCCATCCCCACCGCTGCTATTATTGCTGACACTTCCACCTACTCCTTTGAGGTGGAAAGGCCTTTCTCTAAGCAGAGCAATGTTGTCTTACTATTGGGAAGAGGAACTGCTTTAACTTTGCCATGTCACTTGCTGCATAAAAATCCAAGTGGATTACACAACATAGGGATGGCCTGTGGTTTGCATCAGGTAATGTTACGTGCAAGAGGACTGTACTAACGGAAAACCGTCAATTCTGTCAGCCTTGTCTGAACTGAAGAGTCTGGCATTTGGAAAGTGGGTATTTTGGAGCTAAGGGGCGGTTCACGTGAAGATATGTTGGAAATTCCCACCAATGGGGTAATATTTTTTTAAAGCCAATAATGAGAAAGGAACCAGGGTTGTTGCTGCAGATGTTTTCTGCTTTTCATGATGGAAGCAGTGGTAAGTGTGGAGCTGGATGTTCCTTATTAATTTTGTGTCCCTATATTTCTCAGGTTTTTGAATTATGCCTCTTATTATTGTGAAAATATACATTAAAACCCAACTGAAATATCTCAGGTTTAAATGGTCCATGTCAGGAGAGAGAAAAGAATTGTACTTCTTCCCATAGCATACAGTAATGGAGATCTGCTAGATATGTTATGATGTGTTTGTTTTCTCTAATTACATATGGGATATTATCAGATCTGCTCTGGTAAATCCGTGACTCTTTGGATTTTTGACACGCAAAATAAAACCAATCAATTTTGTGTGTGTGTCTGTGCGTGTGAGCTGTTTTTCTCCTTTGAGCTTCCGTTCTTCATATTTAACAAAGATTTCATTTGGACTGTAACAGATTCTTTTTGCCAAAATAAGGATATTTTTATCTTGCAAATAAATACACAAGCCCTTACAAAACCTGCTTTTATGAGGGGTTAACGCTGTCCATATCATGGAGATAGACTGCGTGCTGTGACTGCCTCATGCCCCCATGTGTTCCCACTGAAGACAAACGCTGTCAGCTGTGGCATCTACCTAGGTCTGCTGTTCCTGGCTCCTTGACCTTCATAAATCATGTCAATCACATAAAGCCAGCAGGAGCCTTCAGTGGTCTCTGAAGTGCTGGGAATACCAACAAGGTAATGCAATTTTCTCTCTTCCCCAACTGTATCTCCTCCCACACTGACTAGTTGTTCTCCTGAGGTTTTCAGTTGCTCTGTTGCCACCCAAAACAGGTGAAAACCAGAGGTAATATTTTTCGAATGTGCTTTGGGGAAAGGTCTTTTTGAAGTAGTTATTCACCAACTTCCAGTGAATTCAGTGGGAATTAGGTACCTAAAAATATAACATAGAGCTTTAAAAGCCTCTTAAAAGCATGAGCTGTCCACAGAAGCACCTTAGGTGTGCTGATTCCCTGTAAATGTTAGGCTCTGTAGGTCTGCATTCATCTTGCCTAACTGTAGGTACATAATTGGTGCACTTCACTTAGGAACATAATTGTCCTAAGTCTCCCCTGTAGTCAATAGAGAGAAATAAGCTGCTTGTACCACTAAGATCTCAATTGCTGTCAGTAGGTGCCTCCTCATCTCCTAGGATACTCAGGGTAACTCTAGTTAAGTGCCTAAAATTAGTTAATAAGGAGCTGGGGACTACCTGTCTGTCAATAACTTTTAAGATTGCAACAGAGGTGTTTTTGAAAGGTAACTTGTTAACTTGAAAAATGTTTCATTCTGACAGAGGTCAGAATGATTTGTTGTTGTTTTTTTTTTTTAAACTAAGGAAAAGGTAGCTGAGACTCTTCTTACAGCGCATACTCAGCGCTGCACTACAAAACCATAAAAAAGAGTGGGTTTTGTTGTAGGTGCTCCCTGATGCAGACTTACAACTATGGTGGTTTGAAAAGGATGGGGTCCACACCAGGGAGCTGTGGCACTATAAGGGGTTCTTTCCATGGTTGCTCATGTTGCCTGCCTGTGCTTCCCCATCAGGTGTTACACACCCGTGGAAAGGGTGCTGCTGTGAGTATATATTTTTAACCATTTATTTCTGGCAAATGATTTCAAGAGGCTGCAGAATTTGTACCTTTTAAAGAGAGGAGGCTTCTAAACAGCAGTCAGTGAAACATCAGGCCATGTCACAAACAGAGTCCCAGGTGGGTTGCTGAATGGATTTACCTGTTATCTGTATTAAAAAAAAATAATAGTTGGGATCTTCTGTGAACTGTGTAAACACACTTTCCTATGGAATCTAAAGGGTACAAAGTAAGACAATCTTTTGGGTCAGAGGTTCTTTTATTTCCCTTTCTGGTTCTCAGTGTGCACCAAAATGTCTCTACTATTATTAGAGCCCTTTGCAGACACAAACACAGAAACTCATTTGCAGTCACTACTGGATTAAAAGATTTATCTCAAGAAATAGTCTGGCTGACATTGGAGAATGGATGGTAGAAATAAAAACAGTCAGATATGAATAACGTGGATTCTTTCATGTTTTTCTTCTCTGCATATGATCTGCTTTCACACCAAGTCATTAGTATTGGAGATATAAGAAGTGGTTGTACAATAATTTACATAATAAATCCTGGCGCTTAGTCAGCAGTACTGACAAACATATGTTCTAGCAGGCTGAGGCTCATTAGGTGTAGCTTTCTCACCCGCTGCTGTTACAGATTTTAAAGACTGTACTTCCTTAGATTGGAACTACTCTTGCTCTGAGTTAATGGTATGGAAATGTAAAGGCATTTGAAATGGTGTCTCGAAGGTTTGTTTTCAATTCATGAGAACAGTGTGAAAAAATTAGTGACAAGATCCTCAGGAACTGTAAACCCAAAGGTCAAGGTACTTTAACAGGGGTATCGCACTTCCCCAACAGAAGAACGTGCACCTCTGAACTGCCTCCTACTGGAGCTTTTGCATGACCATAAATTAGAGATCTGCTGGAGCCTGCTTGTTCTGCCAGTGGTGTTTTTAGCCAAGTGAAGGCAACACGTTTACTTCTACTCCTTACAGATTTAATGCAGCAGCAGCAGCAGATTCATCCCTGGGTTGACCCCAGTGACACCTGCAGAGTTATGATGGGTGCAAGCTCTGCCCTGGGGAGCAGGCCAAAAAGCAGCAAATAAAGCTTTCTTCCACTGGCTAGGGACCTTTGTAGACCATTAAAATTCTTTCTTACACTAAAACATGGCTTCAGGCTCAAAGCAATTGCCTTGCATAGAACCCAAGTGTGTGGTAGGTTCAGTTGCTCTTATATGAGGTACTGCTGCATTACATGGGCACAAGAATTTGCACGTAAAGAATGTCTTGCAGCACTGTGCATTTGGGCTTTTAATAGAGGATTTTATGAATGTGTATTCTGTATCATGTTTAAAGAAATTAGACTGTTATGAGACAGGGTAGGCTGAATTTCTCATCTGTATAAAATTTCTAGAAGCCACAAGCCTGATTCCAGTGTATTCCTCCAGAAGAAAAAACCCTCCAGCTCTTCCACTTAGCAAGACTTATCAGTTTTGAAAACAGCCCACGCTTACAAATAGTGATGCACGAAATGCTCTGCAGGATCCAGTTAGCTTTGAGCTGAGTGAGATTAGAATTGTGTATGCTGCATATTGCTGATTGCAAGATGCTGATGAGCTAAATAAAGGTGTAAGTTGTGAGTTCCTTAATCAGTGGTTAATCAATGCATTAAAGTATGTAGGAGTGTTACCTGACAACAAGAAACCTGTGGGAGGGTTAGGGGGTGTATTCTTTTCACCTCACCCCCAGAAGCAGGGTCAGGAGCTGTGATGAGGAAGGGGGCTTTGGTGTTCTCTGCCTGAGTTCTCAACTGATATTACTGATTTAAATCTATTATTTTCTCCATTGTGATCATCCAACCTTTGTATTTTAGTTTGCTTTTTTTTTGTGGATAAGAAAAGATAAAGGTAGCTTCCCTGTTCCAGGATTTGTGACCCTTTCTCAGGTGAGATGAGGGGACCTTGAATTTCACATGGGTCTCTGAGCATACAAACAGAGCATTGCTTCTCCCTTTGATATCTGTGACCCTGTATGATTTCTTTGACCTCTATTTCTCAGAGCAGCAGGGGCTTTAGTATGCTGATTACCTGCATACTTTCAGTCTGAGGTATCTATTACCTTATTTGTCTCCTGTATCACAAGGATTTCTGGCTCTTTGCTCTCTTGCCATTTGACAGAGGAGAGACTTGCCTTGGTGGACCTTGCCTGCCCATCCAAGGTAGGATTGCTCTGGACAAGATATGCCAGCTGCTCTTAGTACTGCTCAAGGTTGTCTCCTTGCTATTCTTTGTTGTGTCCTTCTGGCCTTTAGCTGCTTTCAGTGTTTGACTCCTATCTTATTTTAGTGGATCATAGAGTTCTGGACTAGATTCACTCATGAGTGTGAAGCCAGTCTTCTGGCTTTATGCCCAACTTTTACAGGACATCGCTTTCACTTATAGGGTTGATTTCCTTAAAACATTTTAAACAGCAGAACATTAAAAATAGATTTTCTCTCCTATCTAAAACACATGTAAGAAGCTAATTAAAGTAAAATCACATTTTTCTAAGTCATGATTCTATGCTTTAGTCCTTTAGTCTGACTCTGTTGTTTTCCTTCTTCCCTATTCAAGAAGACGTAGGGCAAAAGTTTCTTTAAAAATGCTGAAGGTTGCCAAAATGTTCAGACTCTCAAAACTTCTATCAGCCATGCTAATGGAAATATTACAATGTCATGCAAATGTGAATTAGTTGGCAGAACATCTTGTTGCAGCCAGGGAAAAAAACCTTGCATACTGAGTGGCATATTTATGCTTTTCAGGGGCCTACTTATTGGTTAAAATGGAACACATGTAGCTGTACTTTGTAAAAGTAATGAAGTCAAGGATATAAAATAACTAGGCTCCTCCAGTTTTCAAATAGTCTTTCAGATCAACAAATTGAAAAGGTTTTTCAGGATTCTCTTGTGGCTTTATACACGAAAGATGAAATCATTCAAAGAGCAGGGCATAAAGATAACATCTGATATGTGGATCACAATAATGTGCTCTATGCTAAGAAAATAAGACCAGTACAGAAACAGTCTTGAATGAGGTTTAGCATTCATTGTTCCCTATAAAATTGATTGACAATTCTTTTTCAACTGTGTAATTTTTAAAAGAGCTACAGGAATTGTTCAGCCCAACCTCATTTATATTTTGAAATAAAGCTTTGTGTGCTTTTATTCATCATGGCAAGCATAGAAAAAATACCAGCACTTATCTGATCCTGGCTTTACATAATGCAGCATTAGTCAACAAAGTTTTACCTGCATTCCTCCTGTAGGTTACTGGGTCAAATACTGAAAGTCATTACCATTTCATGGCTGCTTGGTATCTTGGTTTAAAAGAAGTTGGAGAGCTCAGCTTAGCTCCTGACAGCCCAGCAGAGCTGTATCAGAGATGTGTAGGCCGTTTTGGACAAAATGAGAACAAACTCAAAAAAACCTGAGCTAAACCCCAGCTTTAGGCTACAGTCCAGCAATGAGTTCTATTGATGTTTCCATGGAGCTCAGTGTAGAATCAGCCACAGTTGTTTTTAAAAAACTATTCTCATGAGGCCATAGTGGTTCCTGTCTCTCTGGGAGCATGGGAGGAAGAACAGTCATTTTGTGTTACTTTGGCACATCTTCCATGCCTTTCAGTGAAACACAGAATGAAGGTAGGAGCAAAAGGCAGATATATTGAAGCGAAGTGAGTCTTTCTTCTTTTTTTTTTTAACCCAGAAGAAATTCAGACTTGCAGTAAATTGTGAAGAAAGAATTGAAGAAATGGGTTGAGACATTTCTTTGAGGGAAGATTACCTTGTCTTCTTTTTGTTTCTTTTTTTTTCCTTGAGAATTATAGATTAAAGATATTACCAGACAGAAGTCTGGATCAGAATAACCTTAAGTGATGGATGCTGATGCATGAACCTCATTCCTGATTTTGTAGGTGCACTTTAGCTCTGTCAATCAACATCTCAGATCTGAACACCCCCAGCTGTGGGAGCTGTATCATACATTCCTAATTTGATTTCAGCTGACATGGTTATTGTGGTAGGGAGGAAGGAGAGGCATCTTGGAAGAGGAGCTTTTCCTGATGCTTACCCCTAACCTAAAGCACATTGCAAAACACTTCCAGAACTTCAACAACTCTGCTGCCCTTTCTCTCAAAAAGGCTGGGAAAGCATTAAATAAATTAAACTGCATTCTGAAAGTTCACACAAATTGCCTTTGCTCTTTTCCCAAATCTAGTGAACAGCTTTTGAGTGGGGAATGATGCTCCACCAGCTCCTGAGGAGGATTGTTATTTTAAGCCAGTTATAATTCTGGGTTTCTGCAATTGACAGCTATCCTTACTGTCTGGGGTGGGAGCTGGCTCCCAGCCCTGAAAAGGAAAACAAAAAGCCCTGCATACACTGATTTCTAATGCTCCTAATGTCACTCAGTTACTGCACAGATTAATGGGGCACAGCCGTGCAAGTCCTTCTCCTTGCTTTGAGACGTTTACATTGTACATCTCACCTGCTCATACAGACTCACCCAGCAGACAAAGGAACCGTGGGTACTCCCCCACAGTAATTCATCTCACCTTAGGGTAGATGGATGAACCCTGTTCTGCGGATAAAACCCTGTGCAAGCTCGTTCCTTTCTGGTCTTCAAGTGGGGTCTACGCAGCTGTAGTTTGATGATCTGAATTATCTTCCTGCATCTCACTTAGCAAAGGGATAAATCACTTAAAAAGTGTAGTGGAAT
This sequence comes from Psophia crepitans, assembly GCA_013399095.1. Lineage (NCBI taxonomy): Eukaryota > Metazoa > Chordata > Aves > Gruiformes > Psophiidae > Psophia > Psophia crepitans. The sequence continues at coordinate 14,133 of VWZZ01003605.1, read as the reverse complement.
GTTGCATTTGGATCAAAGAGTTATCTGTAGTAACTAATTTAGAGTACTTATGTTGTTTGTTTGGTTCAAAATAATTTTTCACCTTTCTGAGAGTCTGTTTTTCAGTTCTTCTGTGCACAGATTGCAGCAGGGGTTGTCCACACAGCCCTTTGGTGTATTTCTTTCCCATGTCACTGAAGATGTGCAGCATTTCAGGTATTCACAAGGCAGACTAGCACTCCATCATCATGCTAGTATTTAAGATAATTTTCTTGCTCTCCCCAACTTAAATCTTTAATCCAGCATTCAATCTGAACTGACTCTTTCGAGAACCTCTATTTCCCATCTTATCTTCCCTGCAAAAGACTTAAACTCAAACCAGTCTTGAATGCCTGCCTGCAACTTGAAATCTGAATCTAGAGCTGCTTTTTATTTCAAGGGCGCTGAGCAAGCTATATAAACTGCACAAGGTTCCTGTTCAGTTAGTGCCATCTATACACAGAGAAGCATCTCCATGTGTGCCCTTCTGCATTTTGATCTGCACCATGTATCCTCCACCAGAGCTGCAGGTGTTACTAGATTCTTCTTTGGGTTCTGGAGAAATATGTGCTGATGAGATGATGCCCAGTTGTGGAAAGTAAAAAGGCAGATCTCACCTGAAGCACAAAGATTTATGTGCTTTAGGTTTGACAAAACAGTAAAAAGCATAACAAGGGATACCTTAATAATGTACAACTGCCATGTATAAATAACTCGGAGCTGTTCATGTTGGAAATAGACCTACTGAATCAGTTAAAATTAAAAAGTCAACAACTAAAGAATATATTTTTACTGTGTATTTTGGATTTGCTGTTTTAAGTCATGTTCAGGAATTTCTGTGATGTGTGCTATTTATCCAACTATGTTCACTAATTAGAATAAACATCTAAGAAAATTTATCTTGTTTTCTTGCCTTTTTAGCTTCTTGTACAAATGTCCTGTGGAACCTCAAAGGGCAACTAAAGCACCTTTATCATTTTTTAAAAAACTTTTAAAAAGATTTAATTCCCACCCCCTTCAGATTCAGTCAGTATTTGCCTGGATGTCTCTGTTTCAGTCAGGGAAAGGTAGAGAGTATGGAAAAAATAAGGAGTTATCCTAATACCAGAGGCAGGGAAGATGCAGAGATGTCACAACTTCTGTGATGACTTGCTGAGTTTTGTTTGTTTCTGTTTCACTGAGGAATGTGGTTTTTATTGTAGCTCCTTTTGTGATGGGAATTTTGTGCAGCAGCATGTTAGATACATTAAGGGTGGCTGAATAGCAGATGTGGGAGGGGTTTGCAGTCCTCAGGCAGCCAGAGCAGCTCTACTCTTACACTACAAGTTAAGGGAGAGAAGTCTTTATCTCCAAAAATCCTTAGCCTGTCCCTGTTTACTCATCTTGTCTGTGGTATTTGGCACTATAATATGCACAAGAACCTGTCTGTCTTTTTCTTCTGACCTATCATGATGCTAGGAAATAGATCCTGGATACTGCTGAGCTTCACCTCTGTTCATCAGCTCCCCTCGTGTGGGTGGCAGGAATAAGATCAGTTATAAGTCCTCCAGCGTGAATTAAGTTCCTTTGTCAGAGGAAGCTCCTCCACTCCTTCTGCGTCTCTCTGAGCAGTCTGAAACATGCAGAAGCCGCCACCGCTTTGGCTAATGTTGTTCTCCTTTTCATCTACAGATGAGTTCCTGCCACAAGTTCTTAGTTTTAATTTCTCCACTGGTAAAATATTACTAATAAAGCACTGTCACAGCAGCCAGAGTAAGAAATAGGAGACAGAATTCTTGCCACTTTCTTTCAGTCTTCTGATATCTGATATTTTTCTTCAGTTTGTTGTGTCTAGTTGCAAATAATTAAGTAAAAGTAAGTAAAATCCTCATAGTAATGGAGATGGAGAACATGAATGAAATTAACATTTAGGCTGAATATCTCACTAAAAGTTCCAGAGTGTACTTTTCATTTAAATTCTATGTTTTCAAGTCTCTGCTGTTTGTGGTGGTTTTGAGCATCATTTAAGATATTTTATGGTTGGTGTCAGACCAGCTGATGAGCTAAATTATCTGAAGATTTCTTTCACCTCTTTACCTCATTATTCAAGTGTCCCTGATCTATCTTTTCTAGGTCTTCTGATGTACGAACTGTTCAAAATACTATGCCTGTGATAGGGCTGGCAGGAGTTGGGGTTTGGTTTTGGCCTACAGAATGTTTGATGAGGGATGGAGGAAACAGTGAAAATGAGGGGTGGGGACACATCAGTCCTTGCACTGTTACGCATTAAGAAAGGAAGAAGGTGAGTCTTAAAGTAGCAGTTTCACATAGTCGAAAGTGTGGAAAAGCATCTTGCAAAACTTCAGGCTTTCTCCATTGTTAACAATAACAGTTCTCTGTCATGTTTCTAGTCATGGTGTGAAGCCAAAGGTTCTTTAAGCAAGTGTTAGGACAATTTCCTATTTTTCTAAAGTATTTGTTCATCCACCAGTTCTAAATATAATTACTGATATTGTAAGTTGTTCCGTTTTCTAACAAGGTTAATTAAAAAAAAAAAGTGACTGAAAGTATAATTACTGAGAATATTCTACATTCAGATTATTTGGGTTCTGGAACAAAATCAGCTTGTTTCAAACCATATTTAGAAGCTGAAGAAGCAGTTGTCTGAGACCTTATCTCATGCTGCTACAGCACTCTGGAAACAACTCCATGGTGAGGTGCTGTCCTCTTGGAAACCTTTGGTGCACTTGGACCAAATCCCTAGAGTTCAGACCACTTGGCAAGGACACTGTACTCTCCACCCAAGTTGTGCAGGCTGTGGGAAAAGGCAACTTCTGCTTGGCCAGAAGAAATCCCTTGTATCCAAAAGGGCAGGAGATGAAAAGCAGAAATGGAGAATCGTAGATGAGAATAAAAGCTAAGACTTTACATTGATTGTCTCACCTTGACTTATGGACTGTAACAGGACACATAATTCTTGACGGCACTCCAGATCAGTTAAAAAGAAGATATTGCAACAGCCTCAGCTAAACTTAAAACTGGAGCATTTTTACATAGCTGACATAAAACATGTACTGTGTGATTCATATTATTATTCTTTTGTATTATGCTATTTATTTTATGTTGTTCCCACATTTCCTGGTACTTAAAATACCCTGAAATAACTGCCAGCACATAATTACATGGTTGTGTTTGTCAAGAAGTGGAGTTGTGAGTTTGGCATTTAGGATTTTGGAAGCTGGGATACTACCAGAGAGAGTTTGGATTGCAAAATGCTGAATAATAATAATAAAAAAAAGGGTATTCATCTATAAATAATCTCAGTAGACTTCAGAATTCCACAGTGGTGAGGTAAATCAGGCAGCAGCTTTCTTTGCTTTGGATATGCTCTGTGTTTAGAAAGTTATTCTGGTAAATACAGACACTAGAAACTTGGCTTTTCAATGAAATTTTAGGACCTGAACAAACTTTGTGACCATGGTCATATCCCAGTGCTGTGCCCTTCTGACAGTAAGCATTGCCACCTGAAAGAAATGTGAACAGAGAGTGTGCCGCACATACAAGCGTCAATTGTGGTAGCCCTATGGCTGACCCTGCTTATGGATGGTTACACCAGATTCTACTCAAAACCGTACATTTTTGTTGAGCTTTCAAAGCAATGTGCTTGTTCCCAAATGGGATTTAGTTTTAACTTTTCCGTTGTTCACACAAGCACCTTGAAAGACTGAACGTTGGCTGTTTCCCCCATGAAACGCAGTGGGCTTCTGTGTTACAGAATCACAAGGGTTGGAAGGGACCTCGAAAGATCATCTAATCCAACCCCCCCTGCCAAGGCAGGGCCACCTAGAGCACATCACTCAGGAACACGTCCAGTCAGATTTTGAATGTCTCCAGAGAAGGAGACTCCACAACCTCTCTGGGCAGCCTGTTCCAGTGCTCTGTCACCCTCACAGTGAAAAAGTTTTTTCTTATATTAACATGGAACCTCCTATGCTCCAGCTTGCACCCGTTGCCCCTTGTCCTATCGCTTAGTGACACCGAGAAGAGCCTGGCTCCATCTTGCCGACACTCACCCTTTACATATTTATAAACATTGATGAGGTCACCCCTCATCCTCCTCTTCTCCAAGCTAAAGAGACCCAGCTCCCTCAGCCTTTCCTCATAAGGGAGATGTTCCACTCCCTTGATCATCTTTGTGGCTCTGCGCTGGACTCTCTCTAGCAGTTCCCTATCCTTCTTAAGCTGAGGGGCCCAGAACTGGACACAATACTCCAGATGCGGCCTCACCAATGCAGAATAGAGGGGGAGGAGGACCTCCCTCGACCTACTGACCACAGCCCTTCTAATGCACCCCAGGATGCCATCGGCCTTCCTGGCCACCAGGGCACATTGGTGGCTCATGGTCATCCTCCCGTCCACCAGGACCCCCAGGTCCCTTTCCCCTACACTGCTCTCCAGCAGGTCAGTCCCCAACCTGTACTGGCACATGGGATAAAGGAATCCCATGTTGCAGTGCCTCAGCTTGCCTCCCTGTCCTGCCCACCGCTGGAGAGGAAAGCGGTTGTGAATTATGATGAATTGATGTTAGGGAGTGAAATGATCTGGCTCGCTGTGTTGGTTAGGGTAACAGAGCCCAGTGCTATACACAACGCAGTATCTCCTGCTATTATACAGCTCTGGGAACAACTGTTTTTATATTGCAGCAGCTACAGGGAGCCTATGTGGTGTGCATACTTTTGAAGTACTAAAAATCCTCTGACAATGTTAAAAAAGAGCCATTCAGACAGGGCCAGGGTGGAGGAACTGAAGGAATAACAAACGAACTGACAGTAACAACATCTGGAAACTGCATCACTGAACACAAGATGGCCTTACCAGAGTTAAAGTAGGCATGGTATGTGTTTTTACGATACCTACAAGCAGTATAACATGCTTTTGGCATAACACGCTTTTGGCATAAACTTTCCGTAATCACTATTCCAATGCTTCATCACATGGCTAGCTTTTAGAACAAAGCAGATGTGAAGATTAGGTTTCAAGTGCAGTAAACTAATTTATGAATCTACCCAGTCTATTGATACTTCTCGTGTATTGCTATGGATTCTAATTTAATAATGCATCTCCTCTGAAACAAAAGAGAAAGCATTCAGCCAGCTTCCTTCCCAAACCCCCATCACTACCACCAACCCACCATATATTTTTCGGTTGTGGATTACTGTTTACCTCTGCTTTGAAGGTATGAGGCATTAGCTGTGTAATAAAATCAATCTGTGAAAAAATCCTATACCTCTGTCTATCCAGGTGTTTGTTGATTATTTAGTACTATGTCTATTTTCATGGCAAATTTTGAACATTTCCTCTTAAGAAGATTAATCTTTTAAGGGCTGCCTGGTGCATGGACAGATTATATTCTACTTGTTTTTGTAATTGCAAAATCCTGAAATGGTATCATGATAAAAAAACCCCCAACCAAGATGCAGCTAGAATAATAAAAATTACACTTATACCATCAGTAGTAATATGGCATACATTGTATTAACTGTTATAAACTATTTTATATGTGTATTGATGTTTTATATAACATAGATCCTATTGTATATAATTAGCGATGTACTGTTTTATATCAGGATTAAAAAAATACACAGTGTTTCACATGCACAACCTGGTATGAGAAGTGTGAGTGTGTGCAGCTTGTGCTACTGAGGGCTGAGTGGCTCAGGATAGACCTAGTGGTTGCACCTGCAAAAGCAGCAGATATATAAAAGTGTCTGCTGAATGTAAACCCGATGTCTAGCATCTTCAGCGTGCAATGCAAACTCAGGCCCTATCTCTGTAGTTCGGCTGAACCCTATTGACGTTCCTAATCACATCAACCCTGAGGCTGGGACTGCAGAAGATAGAAACAAGGTAGACAAAATAGCAGAAGATCAAGATCTTGGATTTCTCATCTTTAACTCAGTGCTTGGTATCCTGACCCTTCACACTACTATGTGTCACAGGAAAGGATCTTTGGTACCATGGAATATGTTTTATTTTGGGGAATGTATTAGTAACCCCAAGAAAGATATCTGGACTTTTTTGACTCTTCTAAGCAAAAAGGATGAATTAGATGTACAGACAAAAAGAATAAAAAAAAATTGCTTGGTAATCCAATGGCAAAGCTCTTCTTTTGTCCCAGTTGATAGATATTCCTGATGTCAGGACTGAGTCCTTTCCTGATTACAACCTGTGGCTGCTCACAATCTTAGTGGGGATGTGGGAGATGAGGGAAAGCAGCCTACACCTGTAGTGGGGTACTGAGAGAAGACAGTTGTAGTCTTTGAAAGAGTCTGGTTTCTGTGAATGCTGCTCTGAGGAAAGGAGATCAGAACAGGTATTTCTGGAAGGTTCCAGGAAATTAGCACAGAATTTAACTCGTACACTTTTGGCGTGTGCTTATATCTGATGGATTTTGATGGTTGTCTTATCCCTAAACAATGAACCCCACAAGTAAATCTTACTGACTAGAGCCAGATTTATAAAAGCATTTCAGATGCTTTACTCAAGCCCCAGAGGAAACATGGGTGGAAAATGTGTGGATGATGATGCATGCTAAAGGAGAAAAAATTATGGTAGTTACAGTTTTATTTCTGCCCCCCGCCCCGGAGAAGCAGTAGACAAACAAGGTGAGATTTCAATTTGATACTCCCACAAATATCTTCATCTGGTGTTCAGGAGTCTTTGTGACTCTCAGCTAAGCTGTTCCATATATGCACCTGTTGATCATGTAAATATCATTACAGCTCCTTTCCACAATGCACTGCATTAGTTTCTGGTCCAACCATCACATCGCTTATAGGCACATTGTTTCTGAAATTTACACCAGAGACCTTTCCAACTGTAAAGAGTTTTGTTGGCATCAACCAGTTCCAGTTGGATGTTTCCCATAATTCGAACTCTCCACTGCCTGTGGCTGATTAATGTAGTTGTTTCAAGCCGTTGCACAGTTACCTTCGCTATTTTACATGGGGATTAATTATATGGTAAAGTAGTTACTTAACTCCCTGATGTTTATGTGAGCCAGAATGAAACATAGCGATGGGCCAGGACCTAACCTCAGAACTGCCTTTGCTCAGATTCTGGACAAGTTTGGGCTCGGATGTGCACTGAGCAGTTTGACACGTCTCTAAATGAATGTTATCAAATTGCTCTTCAATCTAGGCTGGGCATCTCTTGAAAAGGCATTGCGGCACAGAAAGACATTTGCAGATGTTCTTGTCTTTGCTCATTTTTTGATTTGTACTCTGCGTTAGGAGCTCTGTTATGACTTGTTTAAAGAGAATGCAAATTTATTATTGCATTTTGCAGCAATGGCAACACTTTGCTCAAAAGTGTCTCAGTTTACCACTGTTTTAAACATTTTGCCATTGGTGTGCAAGGGGCGAGGGAGGGGAAGTACTGGTTCAAGAGAAGCATAACTCAGTATGTTTTTAATATGCTGAAGTCTATAAAGCCATTAAACATTTTTTTTCCACCCCCGCAGGAAGATTGCATCTTAATTACTTGTATTTAACCTTATCCAAATTTTATTCACTTCCCTTTGGCCATTACAGTGATTTATTTTTTTCTTTAACAGCTCCTTTCACTCACTAGAAACCATGCTGTGTAACAGGCCCTCCTGTCTAGTGGCTCTTTTGTTGTGACCATGAGGAAGATTGTTCTGTGACTTTCTTGTTTCATACCTGTCATGGAACAACTTTATTTCCCAAGCCCAGTGGGATTCCAAGAGGTTCAGAGAAATTGCAAATAAGGGACCTTATTTTTCATCCATTCTGTGGTACTGGGCTTCTAAGATTATTTTTCATCCACTATAATTTCAAAGACCTAGATTTGTCCTTTAGCACCTATTTCCAGGGTCACATTGTTGCTCATCACATTCTCTCCTTTTTGAATTTCAAGCTTTTGTTCCATTTTGAGCTTTTATTTTTTCAGCTCTTTTTCTACCTACCTTGTATTTTGCCAGATCTACTTTGAACTCCTTTACTATTCTATCAAGAGGGGTATTTATCTTGCACGAATTCTCTTAGCTCTCTTGCCTCTGTGAAGACGTGGCAATGCACACCTCTGACAATCTGTTCCTAGGTTTTACTTATTTTTATTTTTATCGCTACATACTTTAAATATAAATACACAGTTAATGTTATTTTCTCTGAAGTTCTTTCAGCTGGGTTACTTCTGCCTGGAAACTGAGGCTTTTGGAATTAAACACTTTGCACCAAGAATGGCTGTGCCAAAATTGCATCTCCGATAAGGTCTACGGGGGCAGACCTTTGTATGTACTTATAGTCCTGCTGATTCAGTAAGACTCCCCACAGAGCAGCCCGTTTGTCTGGAGCTCACTGGAGAATGGGAACCTACAGGAGAAATGATCCCTGCTGCTCCCTCACTCTGTACCTTGTTGCCTAAGCACAAAACACTCTGAAACTGCATTGACGTTTTTGCCCCCTCACATTGCAAATTCATTTGATGTATGTGCTAGTTTCCACATTTCATCATCCTTTTGCATTTCAGGTAAATTTTCTCAGATTGATCACTACGTATTCTCCTCCTGGTGTTCTGTTTTCTCTGGGTTCCTGTTGCACTCTGGAGATGTCTGAGCTACACAAGCTCTTGATCCTGGTGACCCCCTGGAAGAGGTGATGCATGTATCAGCAGTAGTGGCAGCAACTCTGTAAGAAAATAAGGTCCAGCACATGGACTGAAGAGTCCTCTAAGCATGAACTCTTGGAGGAATTAGCTGCAGGAAGCTTTCATATGATTTTTTTAAGCATTTATCCTTCTACGTGGATGTAGACATGTACTTCTACATGGAACATTTATCCTTCTACAGGCTTTGCTCAGGCCTGCTAATCGAGACTTGAGGAAAGTACATGTGGGTCAGCAATTTCTTTGGGCCTTTCAAATAAGGTTGTATTTTTGTTCTGCTGCTTTAATATATACGATTTTGGTGGTTATCCTGCACCTAGGAGTTTTTGTAGTTCCTTGTTTTCCACAAGCAATGTCCGATCACTACTGCAATGGCTTAGGCCCGTGCTCTGTGTGACAGAGGCTAAGACACAGAGGCGTGAGGAGTTAACACCAAAAAGATCTTACATTCTGTAAGTCCAACTATAGTGTACAAGGAAAATGCAGAGAAGAAAAATCTGACATCCAAAGGGGACACACTGAAAAGGTTATTTCTGCTGTTCACCTGTCCCGCTGTTTTGAAAAAGTACTTAAGCATATTTGCCTCACATGTATTTGGAAACCTTTTACATGCAGCTTTCCTTTATGCCTGGCTACAGCTCACAAGCTGTCAGAGACATCTGCGTGAAGATGGGACCTTTGAGCCAAGGGATTGAAGCTAATGGAAGCCTCTTACTCATGTCAACAAGCTCCTTCTGTTCCCCCGTGACTGACCTGGGAGCACTGCAGACGTACGGTTTGATGCAGTACCTCACAGGAGAACAAATGCAGCTTTATAGCTGCAGCTGGAACTGAAGGGAAAGATACAAAAGATTAATTTTACCTGTAAGTTTTCATGCTGTTATTTATTTGAAATTCACCTATCAAAGGGAGACTAAGCACTGTTGATAGATTATTTATTAAGGAACTTGATATGGCATATTGTTTAAATAGTTGTGATGTATGAAGCAAAGCACATTTAACATGAGGTGAGAAACTCTGTAGGGGGACATATATAGTAAATACCATCACAAAAAGATGGCAACAGGTGAGGGAGCCAAAAATCAAAATGAGTATAGCTGAGGATTTCTAAGCCTCATTTACTCTGCCTCTCGACTAAGGGCTCTAAGCAGTTGTAAAATTGTAGTGGCCATTGTGTCGGTAGGTCCCAGGCTGCCTCTGGAACCTGGAAATCCCACACTGCTAGATGTCTCCACTGTGGAGATCTTGTGCTGCGTTCTGGTGCACTGAGGGCCAAGGAAGGCAGTGGACTCTCATGGGCATCGCCTACGCGGGAATTACTGAAGACACAGCGTTAAGTTGTGTGGTCTTCTGAGTTACCAACAGCAAAGGCTTCATAAAATTTAAGTTAATAACTAATCTTGTGAAAACATGTTGCTCTGCTGGTGCAGACAAGCGTGTGTCATAGCTGAAATGTTATTACAGGAGACCTTCAAAGAATGAATGTGTATACTTTGCTATATACAGCTTTCAACTCTTTTTTTTTTCCCTCAATGTGCACTACAGTCATCATCCTGTTGCCATTAAATGCAGTCTAGCTCTGAAATGGAGCAGATTTCTGGAAATTACAATATTTCTTTTTTTTATTTAAACATATCAATTGACAGACAGAAGTCAAATACCACAATACTTGAAAGTCATAATAATTCACTTGGAATGCAACATTATGCCTTGGCAAGATCACTTTATATAAGCCACCCCACGTACTGATAGCTTAAATTTTCCAACAGGCAGAAAAAATTCAAGGATTTTTTTGTTTCTGTTTCATTTTAGACCTAACCAAAACATTAAGGTAGTTCAGAAGATAAGATTCTACAGTAACTTCAGGTAAATGAATAATATTGAGATGTTTCCTTTCATCCTGTCTATGTTGATATGTAAAATAAATTTTAAAATTAGAAAAACCCCATACTCCAACTAAGACTAAAACATTTACTTCAGAAAACTTGATAACCAGATCATTTGCTTCCCTTTTAAGGATGTTGAGAGAAAAAAAATACTCCTCTCCCCACTCTGCTGGGGGAAAATAGTGTGGAAATATATTTTTGTGAAATGTTTCACTCTGAACAAATATATGTTCCTGAGGGGAAAATTCTGACCAGCGTATGTTTATTTACAGCTAGCTTTCTCCAAGTTAAAAAAAAAGTGTAATCTTTGATGCGTTTATTCTCATAGTCACTGCGAGGCTTGGCTCACAGTATCTTAGAATCTTCATCTACCTGCAGGCTTCAACCACTGGTTCAGCCAGGTAGGTACTACCAGTAATGTAAAACCAGTCTAAAATAAGGAATAGCATGCACAATACAAAGGAAGTGGAGAAAATGTGTTCCTCTGCGCATTCTTACATAGCTGCAAGTGTTTTTCAGTGCTTTGTCTGCCTATTTCCTTTTCAAAATACATTATAAGTGACTTAGAGCCAGCTATGCAGGTTGAACCACAAAATGTTGTGCTGCCTTGGATGAATCACACTGATGCAGACATGGATGCCATTTAATTCTTTAGGGCTTATAGAATGTGCCTACTGTGTGGATATCAAAACTAAGAGGGATGAACTTGCTTTGAGGCTGTGCTTCCACAGAGTTCTAAAATACCTATTAAAACTGCTTTATAAATAAAACAGTAGAGCTCTTGACATTTAAAGGCTACAAGACATGCCATACGCCTTTCTGTAGAGCGTTTACGTGAGTCATCTGCTGACCCAGCTGCTCCTTTTCAACGTATAAACTTTTTGTAAAGAAAACAAAAGGAGAATGGTAATGGATGGTAATTAGACCCAGCAATAGGTAGCAGATGCTGCTGTTTCTTGCTGTTCTCATGCTTATAGCAATACACCTCCCTAACACAGTACCATTTCATTTGCACAAGGGGTGAAATGTAACCTTTTCTGTGAATTTGGTATTTGTCTCAGAAAACACATACAAGTCCTGATTTTTACCCTAAGCCCTGTCTTGCTGTCTGCAAGAGAAAAGAGCAGTTAATTGTTTTGAACGAAAGAACCTCTCCTCTCTCACTTCACCTTCAGCATTACAGTAACAGGACTCCACTGCCTCTGGGAGAAAACAAATAAATGCAAAACTTAGGATAGTAAGAAGGAGATGAGATAGAAATCAATTCCCTTTAAATCATTTAGTGCATTTACTTGTTTTTATCTCCCGTCTATTGTGAGACGTTTATTTTTATTCCCTCCTAGGGGGATGTTGCAGCCATTAGTAGCCCATCCCTCTACTGATTCTTGCTCCCACTATAAATGGCACCTGCCTACTTTGCAGGTGGCTTCAGCCTTATGGGTGTCTGTACTTCCAGTCTTAATGTCATCTGTACAACCAGTGGCACGTGAATCATACCAAGAAAACACATGCTGCTGCTTGCTGCTGTTTGAGGCTCAGGACTGGATTAATTAAGTGAAGTCCCTGGAAACACTAGAAGAGACTTACAAAGAGCTAGAAATAACAGGAAGCCTCACAGCTTGAGCATTGACCAGGACGATTTGGAAGTACTATTTTCTTAAACACAGAGGATAGAGAATGTCAAAGGAAACGGTTCTTTGTCAATTGGAAGTTGCCATATGCATAAACAACAGAGCAGATGGGGTAACAGAAGCTCTGCTTTTGCTTTAGCCTCAAAAAGCCAAAACTTAAAAGAATTACTAGCCTATCTCAAAGAATTAGTGCCACCAGGTATGTTTTAAATAATGCAGTGGCAAATGATCCAATTATCATTAATCTCAAATGTGATGGCAAACTTTGTCCCTTTTCATATTTCTAGTTGGATAGTTCAAAGTTGTAACAGCTGTGTCATTTCAGCCTTCGTCTAATGGTACAGTAATTATACACAATGCACCTATAGCTGACATCTATTAAAATTTGTGTTAAAAAGGCCAGTTCTCTATCTGTCACAAAAGTCATGCCTGAACGTGTTTATTACCATCATTTTTCAGAAGGTTGGGCCTTCTGAATCATTTTCAAGCACTTCATCAAGGAACTGTTGTTGTATAACATATGTGCCAGTTTTGTGATATACTGTAGAAGCAAAAATATTTGCCATTTAAAAACACACTTTTGGTTTCATGAAACAAAGCCCATAATTTAATGAAATCTTGAGATGCCTTTGGGTAGAAGCATGCTTTCTTCAGAACGTAAGGTTTTTTCCCTGAAGCACAAGGAAAAAATCATTATTTTATCATCAGTATCAAATTGTTCAAACCCATTACTGTTTCAGTTCAATATCTGTGTGATCCCATGATAACACAGACCTCAGACGTTCCAAGGTTAATGCTAGGTTTAGGTGAGAGCTGGCCAGAACTGCAGCGTGCACATTTTTCTGAAGTTCCAGAAGACTCAGATCCAAGGGGTTGGGATTTTTTTTGCCTGAGGGAAGCTCAGATAGAGCAGGTTTGGGTTTTTTTCTGAATCATATCTATAGTTGACTATAGTTATTCTCCAGATAAAATGACATGACACAGCGGTACAATCATCAAGCAGTTGCAGGTTCAGTACTTTACTGAAACATTGAACGAGACCTTGGTCTTTTTTTTTGTAGGAGTATCAAAATCTGGGTCTCCATGAAGCCTCTAGATCTTTCTTTCTTCTCCTCCACCCACCTGCCCTTCACACAGCCACTGGATTTTCAGTGAGCTTTTCAAAGTAGCTGGGGCAGTGCTGGGAATAAAATACAGCCCAGAAGAAGCAGTCTAGGAGGTTCCTGGAGTGCGTGGAAGACAGCTTCCTGACACAGGTGGTTAGTGAGCCTACCAGGGTGGGTGCCCCCCTGGACCTTCTGTCTGTGAACAGAGAAGAACTGGTGGGAGGTGTGGTGGTTGGGAGCTGTCTTGGGCAGAGTGACCATGAAATGGTAGAGTTCTCTATTCTCGGTGAAGTCAGGAGGGCGCTCAGTAAAACTGCTACCTTGGACTTCTGGAGGACAGACTTTGACCTGTTCAGGACACTGGTAGGGAGGGTCCCTTGGGAGTCAGTCCTGAAGAACAAAGGGATCCAGGAAGCCTGGACGCTTCTCAAGAAGCAAATCGTAAAGGCACAGGAGCGGGCTGTCCCTGTGTGCCGTAAGATGAGCCGGAGAGGAAGAAGACCAGGGTGGCTGAACAGGGAACTTCTGCTGAGTCTCCAGGAAAAAAAGAGAGTTTATACCCAGTGGAAGAAGGGACAGGCAACTCAGGGGGAGTACAAGGAAGTCGTGAGTGTATGCAGGGGAAAAATCAGGAAGGCTAAAGCCCAGCATGAGCTCAACCTGACCATGGTGGTAAAAGACAACAAAAAGTGTTTTTACAAATTATATATATTGACAGTAAGAGAAAGGCCAAGGAGAATATCCATCTGGAGATTCACCCCAGTGAGGAGGTGAGAATCTGGAGATTCTCTAGTGGGGAGATGCACCCCACTGGATGCAGTGGGGAAC